>BSQZ01000047.1:2135000-2300000 GCA_033239005.1 Lamellibrachia satsuma | reverse complement strand
GCGCCGTTCTTCCGTTGTCACAATGCGGGAAGTGCGTCATCACGTACTGGTAGATGTCGCTGAGCACCAGATGGCGCTCTGTGGTGCGGCGAGGATTGGCAACAAGATGAGCGCGATGTACGAGCCCAGGCGTTGCTACGGACGAACCCGTAGATATATTTTAAAGAAACTAAAACAATAATATGCGTGTGTGCGTGCGTGCGTGCGTGCGTGCGTGCGTGCGTGTGTGTGTTGCTTAGATAGAGCACAGTATAAATGGACAGGTAAATCGTTTACAAAAAGATATTGTGATCGTCATGTAAAAGTGGCATTACATCGGATTTAAATATGGACAGAAATATACCGTAAAATTTTATTTGAATATTGTATTAGCGACTTCACATTAATTGTATACAGAACAATATAAGTTTTTAGACGTGCATATCGCTAATGCATAAGGCTTAAATTAAGTCACAAAAAGATATTGTGATCGTACTTGTAAAAGTGAAGTCACATCGGATTTAAATATGGACAGAAATAGACCGTAAAAATTTATTTGAATATTGTATTAGCGACTTCACATTAATTGTATACAGAACAATAGAAGTTTTTAGACGTTTTAGACTTTTATTGCGCTAAAATCTCGAGAAACCCAGATCAGAGTCGTGTCATCAAATGGTTAGGCAGTCTGAAATCGATATGCAATTTTAAAGTGGTCAACATATGCGCGTTGAGGAGCTAAAGAGGATAAGCATGGTAAAAACGATAGCCTATATTCGGATGATTACATTGACTGAATGACGAGTCAACAATTGGCTGTACCTTACAATCAGCACACATTGTACTATGGAGTATGTTCCCTGTGGTTTGTACGCTAGGGAGGTATTCGTCCGTTTGTCTGTAATTAAGGTGTGAGTCGTGACAATTGTACGAACACGCGGATGACAGACGACAGAGTTACTCACTCGGTGATGACGACGAAAACCGTAAGTTCATGCACGGTGTCTTCAGAACAAAGGTACTCCGACGGGGAACACTCCGACATGAGTCTCACGGTTCGCGGTTGTTGACGTAACGTTTGTCTCTCTCTCTATATAGAGCCGAGCAACGGTCAACGTCGTTACCACAAGCCGACATGTCACCTCTGTAGAGTGGACCGTAGTTAGTAAAATGTCAATGCAAGTGGACGATGTAGTCTAGGAACAACTAGGGTTGATGTTCTCATTTTCACGTTTTAGAAATCTACTGTCGAGCAAGACATTTGAAATTAATTCGTCATTATGTCATCAATGTAATAAAAGCACAAAACCGAATAATTTCCTTCAGAAATGATATTTTCTTGCACTTCTCAGTGAGCTGCTTAAAGCCCCGCGTTCGGCCAATGCGAGCGTACAAACGTGCAAACTGCTTGACCACGATAATCCGTTTTGCAACAACGTCACACAGTCCACTTCAGATTGGTTGCAGCGCGTGCTTGGCCGGGCAAATACAATTAGTGACAATTGGAAGTTATCCGTCTAAACCCTGCCAAGACGTTGCAGACAATGCCAGTGTAAATGGTATAAGACGTGCACAGAACGCTCGCTCGTTAAACGGTGCAGCGACCAGAACAAGAAAATACAGACACACAAACAAACATGCTTAGTCACATCATCGGACAAGAAGGAATTCAACGAGAACAGTTGGAGGGAATAGTATATTAAATAGACCTTTTAGAAGCGCATTACCGCTAATGTTCACAAGTAACATTATTTGTTTGTTTGAAGAATAATTCGATGAAGATTAACTTAACTTAATACGTATTCTTTGCAACGACAACAACTATGACAATCATCAACAATAACAGCAACAATAACAGTAACTCTTTTAAACACGAAATAGTGTATTTTAGGATTGCAAAGTTTGGCAGTTGTTTGGTCAGCGAGTTTTCAGAAACATATTCAGCTTTTGGCGAATATGTAGGAGTTGTAGTTGGCAGTTTCTGTGGCTATCATGGTAATCATTTTTTAACACACAAAGTCTTAACACCTTAATCTACACATATACTGAAATGCACATACATCAAGTCGCCAGATCCCCGTTTTCTTTTCTCGAGCGGACTGTAGATATGACTTTGATGGACACTCATATCGAGAGCAAACCTGGGGGAGTAGAATACTTTGGCTGAGGACAAGACACAGTGGACAAAGACGGAGAAAGGCTTATTTCAGTTGTAGGATGTAGGCCTATTAATTCCCACAGCTACAGCCGCAGAAAGCAGTAACTTTAGTGGATAGAGAGAAAGAAATAGACATTGTCGTACAATTGAATTGTTCGTAGATTATCGTGAGTCAGGTGGACACCACTGTATACTGCACAGTAACCGTCTCTTATATAATGACGCTCAAATGAAGTCGGACAATTCGTTGTATTGACAGCAACATGCATCCGTGGCTGTTAATTATCAGGGTTTCCGTTATAATTTAGTAGCACTTATAATAACCAAACAGACTGAGCGAGTAGACGTATCAGCGAATTAATATGCCTGGCCTTATATTCATTGTATACGTAATCAGATTATAGCTAGATTCGCGCGCGTAACGAGTCTCCGTTTAAGTGGAATCAGACGTTTGCAACTATTATCGACACCAGAGTTGGGCTTCGTTTTGGCAATCAATGACACACACGATTAGTGGCCCATTGTTTGGCACCAGGTTAAGAGTTGAGTTGCTTGTTTCAACAAATATTGGCCCAGGCGGTGTCTACAAGCAGACAAACACAAATGTTAATAGCTCACATGTGCCAAAGCTCCCCTTCAGCTTGCAAATAACCCGGGGTTTCGCAAACTTATAACTGTCTTCCATTCTCCACAGTGGCATATTTCGTGGGTATTGGGCCATGCCACCCTTTGGCTTAATTTTTGGTTTGTTTCGTATGTAACATGTTGCGCCACTTCACGGTGGCGTCGTAAACTAATGCTATCCTGTGCGAGATCTTAGATGTGTCACTGGTTCTCCAGTGATGCGTTGATTTGTTGTATTGTGCAGTTTGCGCATCCTTGGTAATCTTCTTCTAACCCAGTGAACAATCTTGCATTTTTCAGCCGAGTACTGACCTCTCATCGATGATTGGGATCGGGTAGTACTCACGTCTGATTGCTTTATTAAGATTTTTTAGATCTATGCATATCCTGATCTGTCCGCTTGGTTTCTGGACAATCACCATACTTGATACCCAGTCCGTTGCCTCTGTGACACTCCATCACACACTAGCTCGTCAAGTTTTCACGCATTAGTACGTGTACACGTCTCGGCGCGTGCACCACATAATCTTCGATCTCAATGGAATAGCTGTCCTTCAGCCTTCCCTGCGCCTGCATATTCTGCTTTCACAGCGCAAGCAGTTAGCTTCTTCGCACGAACAGCCTCGTGTGTGCTGTACACACAGTTCAAAGGATCTGAATCCTTGATCTTAAGCACTCCCATGCCCTTTCACCTACTCGTGACGTGGCAGCGCGCAACATTCAGATCCACTGTCGATCTGGAATGGCACTGGCACGCCGCTGTCGCCCAGATTCAGTGTTATCATTGCACGGCTCTTATTCCCCACACTGAATACAGGCAATGTTCCAACACTGTACTCATTGTCACAAACAGCAGCCTGTACTTGCTTCACGTACAGGTTTCTGCTGCCTGCACTCACCCTGGAAGAGGTTTGTCTTACTACACTTACGACATTCCTTGCAGTTGGCCGGACAATGTTTTGATGCGTTCTCGTATGAAAAACATTTGTACTCAGTGGTTGGCTTTTTTGGTTTCTTCGCATAGTCACGTAATTGATTGGACAGTTTCAAACACCTTAACTGCGTCCTCGCCAATGATGGACAAAAGTGTACACACTCGCTTTTTCTCAGCAGCTTCATCAATTCCATGTTTTCCTCCAAGATTGCTATAGACTAGACGCTGACTTGTCGTTAATATTCAGAGGTTTTGGGCGGAGGAATGTTCGACATCGCCATTTAAAATTTTATCGTTAGAGTAACAACGTCAATGCGGCTACAAATTCATTTAAGCGCGAAATTTACAAGTTCAATAATACTTCCTGACACCATGTCGAGTTATCACCAATGACAGTCAAACATCTGTACATTAAAACGCGTTAATGAAGTTCGTTTATTAGCGATATATGACACACACATACACAGTCGCATCACGAATCATTGGTAACAGTGATCACAATCAACCACATTTTGACATCAAAGTAAAAAATAAAAAATAAACAAATACACGAGAAACTTCCACGAAGGTAAATATAAAGATATGAGAAAATACTTAAAAAGCTAGATTGGAATAACGTGCTGAGGAATAAGACCACAATTGAATGTTGGAACATTCTAAAATATGAAATTGAGAGTGTCATTGAACAATTTGTTCCCTTGAAAAAAGGAAAACGGTATAGAAAGAAACACTTGACAAAAGAAGCTATTAGAAAAATAGCGTACAAGCAAATTATGTAGATGGTTTACAGGCGTGCCAGAAAGGATGAAGACTACACAAATTACAAAGAGGCACTTAATGCAGCTATGACTGAAATTAAACAATCTAAAAGAAGCTATGAGCAAAAATTAGCATGTAACGTAAACAATGACAGGAAGAGTTTTATGCATATGCCAGGAGTAGACAAAACAAGACAAGGTTGTGCTGGAAATATAATATCACAAGGTTTTTTAATGGTCGAAGACCTAAATGAGTACTTCAGTTCAGTGTATATCAGAGAGGATATTAGTTCATTACCAGTTCAAGATGCTAAATTTCGGAAAGCTGAATCGGATTATTTATGGCAGTTAATTGTAACTCCAATAATGGTAGCTAAGAAAATAAAACAAATGAAAGATAATAAATCACCTGGATCGAATTCCGCCAAAACTACTAATGGAAACAGTAGAACAAATTATATACCACTTGCAAGAGTGTTCAACTTGTCATTAAGAGAAGGAGAGGTTCCTTTTGAATGGAAAGAAGAAAACATCATACCATCATTTAAATAAATAAATAAGTCCGAGAATTACAGACAAGTGAGTTTAACATCAGTGATTTGTAAATTATTAGAAAGGTTAATTAAAAACCACTGACAAAAATGCCCGTCCCCAGGACAGTCATGATAGCAATGTTTACTAAATGCCTCAGGCCAATATGCCATCAATACGCTCGAGGTTGTTTAAGGGAACGTCAAACGTATTACCAGAAACAACCGCGTCACGCACGTGATGCAATACTCGTTGCATGTTCGAAATGTTGAAAGTCGCGTGAATTTAGATCCATGGATACTTGTGTTGGTTGTAGAATAGTAGAATATTTTTTATTATGTATTGGCCAATTGGCCAATACGTAGATGCGTGCTTTCTACTGTAATAAACACATATTGTATCGTATCGTAATTAATATAAACTGTCCAGATGGCGCTACGTACTTTCAATCGGTTTACGTACCGAAGCATTCGTAGCGCATGGTTTCTGCGATTGTTGGAAGTAAACGTTTAACGTAGCGAACGTTTGGTTTACCATAAAAACCACTAAGAACCCTTGATATACGGGGTATTTTGAAAAAAAATAAAGGCGTTACGTTTCATTCGTAGATTAATCCCTGAAAGTTTGGCGCCAGAGGTGCAAACCGTCTAGGAGAAAACAAACATGCAAATAGCTGTACAAATAGCTCAATTATAGTTAGATATGGTGGACTTCCTTGTTAGGCGTGCATTATTAAATCCTTCTCAATACAGATTCCTAAAAGCGAGGTCATGTTTAATAAATATGTTATGTTTTTTGGAAGATATCACTAATTGGATAGACATGGGATCACCAGTAGATATTATCTACTTAAATTTTCAAAAAGCTTTCGACAAAGTGCCACATCAAAGATTACTACTTACATTAAAAGTCCATGGTATCGGGGGTGGCATAATCTGGATTGAAAATGGCTGATTGACAGAAGACAGCATGTTGTAGTAGATGGAGAGGTTTCAAACGGGAAATAAGTTTTGAGTGGGGTACAACAATTTATCAGTATTAGGACCTTTATTATTCCTAAACTATATTGGACAATAATAATAAAAAGCAACGTACTGAAATTTGCGGATGACACAACTTTGTTTAGAAAGGTTAACAATGCTGGTGATAAACAACATTTACAAAACGATCTAGACAAATTAGTTAAATGGTCTGAAAAATGGCCGACGTTATTAAATTTTGGGAAATATAGATGCCTACACAAGTACTAAGTTCTGATATGAAAGTTTCAGAGCAGTGTGGCATTGCAGCTTCAAATGGTAATCAAGGTTAATTAGGAGAAAGATAACATACAAGGAAAAAGAGCTAATTATTCCTCCGTATAAAGCAATAGTTAGGCCTCATTTAGAATACTGTATTCAAGCTTGGATGCCATATGGTAAGAAAGATATAGATACGCTTGAGCGAACACAGGGAGAACAACTAAAATGATTCCAGAACTGAGAGACTTTAGCTATGCAGAACGCCTAAAAGAATGTGGTTTAACAACCCTATTGCAAGGAGGTTAAGGAGATCAAATTAAAGTTTCTGAGATATTGAATGGGTATGAAAATATTGATAGAAATATTGTTTTCGTACTCAAGAAAGATAGTAGAACTAGAGGTCACGAGGTAACATTAGTAAAGGATGAGTGTAGATTGGATATCAGGATGTACTCGATCTCACAGAGGACAATAAATAAATGGAACAAATTATCTACAAATTGTGTAACTGCTAGCAGCGTGAATATGCTTAAAAACATAGTTAACACATATTATCTCAGCAGGCGGGTGACACATAAATGAAACCATGTTGGACTCTTGATATACGCCAATGGCTTTTTGCCACTTGCCATCTGGGCCTTTGCCTTGGGTGGCAACCTTGTTAACAAAATATCTAGTGAATAGTGAATTATTGTTTACTGTTTCAAAAGCTAATTGACAAGGGTATGTTACTATGTGCCCATCAGTTGTAAGGCTTTTACTTCACATGTGTATAAATCAGAAACTACAGATTAGGTGGAATGATGTAATGTCAATCCGATTCAATGTGAAGAATGGGGTTCGCCAAGAATGTGTTATGTTTCTACTTCTATTTGGAGTATACATGGTTGGGCTGTTATATTGCTGTACAACAATAGGGATGCTGATCCGCATTTTGAAATAAATGGTATGGATGTTTGTACATGTCAGAAAACCACACATCTGGTAAACGTACTTATCACAGTCAATAAGTATGAAATGGTGTTTGATGGTATCAAGAAATGTAATTATTGTGTAAATAGATTTATGTCTGAATTTGGTTAACTTCAAACTGTCGTCAAAAACAAATTGTTTTATTAGTATTGTGCATTGTACGGATCTCAACTATGGCCACTGTGGCATGACAGTGTTAACAATATGTGCACACAGTGACGTAATGCTTTATGCAAAGTATGGAAGCTACCATATGGTTCGCACATATATTTAAAACCATTAATTGCAGAATGTGTACCTTTAGATGTTGCTTTAGTCAGAATAAAGATGGTAATAATAATAATAAAGCGTTCACATGTCGTGGTTAAATAACATTTTTTATTTCAGTTATTGTCAGCACACAACTCGCTGACCCATCGGTACGAGTCGCCACACAACTCGCTGACCCATCGGTACGAGTCGCCACACAACTCGCTGACCCATCGGTACGAGTCGCCACACAACTCGCTGACCCATCGGTACGAGTCGCCACACAACTCGCTGACCCATCGGTGCGAGCCGCCACACAACTCGCTGACCCATCGGTACGAGTCGCCACGCAACTCGCTGACCCATCGGTACGAGCCGCCACACAACTCGCTGACCCATCGGTACGAGCCGCCACACAACTCGCTGACCCATCGGTACGAGCCGCCACACAACTCGCTGACCCATCGGTACGAGCCGCCACACAACTCGCTGACCCATCGGTACGAGCCGCCACACAACTCGCTGACCCATCGGTACGAGCCGCCACACAACTCGCTGACCCATCGGTACGAGTCGCCACACAACTCGCTGACCCATCGGTACGAGTCGCCACACAACTCGCTGACCCATCGGTACGAGCCGCCACACAACTCGCTGACCCATCGGTACGAGCCGCCACACAACTCGCTGACCCATCGGTACGAGCCGCCACACAACTCGCTGACCCATCGGTACGAGTCGCCACACAACTCGCTGACCCATCGGTACGAGCCGCCACACAACTCGCTGACCCATCGGTACGAGTCGCCACACAACTCGCTGACCCATCGGTACGAGCCGCCACACAACTCGCTGACCCATCGGTACGAGCCGCCACACAACTCGCTGACCCATCGGTACGAGCCGCCACACAACTCGCTGACCCATCGGTACGAGCCGCCACACAACTCGCTGACCCATCGGTACGAGCCGCCACACAACTCGCTGACCCATCGGTACGAGTCGCCACACAACTCGCTGACCCATCGGTACGAGCCGCCACACAACTCGCTGACCCATCGGTACGAGCCGCCACACAACTCGCTGACCCATCGGTACGAGCCGCCACACAACTCGCTGACCCATCGGTACGAACCGCCACACAACTCGCTGACCCATCGGTACGAGTCGCCACACAACTCGCTGACCCATCGGTACGAACCGCCACACAACTCGCTGACCCATCGGTACGAGTCGCCACACAACTCGCTGACCCATCGGTACGAGCCGCCACACAACTCGCTGACCCATCGGTACGAGCCGCCACACAACTCGCTGACCCATCGGTACGAGCCGCCACACAACTCGCTGACCCATCGGTACGAGTCGCCACACAACTCGCTGACCCATCGGTACGAGCCCAATAGTTATTACATTTGTAACAACTTGCCCCAATACAATTGTAACACCTTGCCCCAATACAATTGTAACACCTTGCCCCAATACAATTGTAACACCTTGCCCCAATACAATTGTAACACCTTGCCCCAAACACAATTTTTGCAATTTAACGCACGAATTTCAGTTTAACTTCTACTTGGCACAACCCATTATACTACATAGTCTGATAGTAGACACGTTGCAAGTTTCATTCACGAAACATAAAAAGTGGCTGCATGATATGATGTTATGTCAACATACCAGAAAGTTTTAGGTGGTTAAAAAAGTGATTTTTATCACCACCTCGTTAATTTCATTTTTTCAATTCCCGATTTTTGGACAGCGTGTCTTCTGGTGGACTTCCAACCAACTACTGTCGATGGTATCTATATGTGTGCTATGCTTTCATAAAGCGACCCTGTAACAACTTCCCCCGTATAAAACTAGCCCCAGTCTCCCCTACGCATGAATTATGTCATTTTCGGATGTGTCGACTTAGCAAATACGTTTAGTTTATTGTCAAAACTGTTAATATTTTCTCAGCGCGAACATGAAGAATACATGCATGCATACATACATGCAAGCATACGCACACACTCACGCACGCAAGCAAACACACGCACGCACACACGCACACACACACACGCGCGCACGCACGCACGCACACACACACACACACACACACACACACACACACACACACACACACACACACACACGCACACACACACACACGCGCGCACGCACGCACGCACGCACGCAAACACACACACAGACACACACACACACGCGCACGCACACACACACACGCACGCAAACACACACACACACACACCACACACACACACACACACACACACACACACACACACACACACACACACACACACACACACACAGTGAATCCCCTGATAGTCGTGTTAACATCGGAATGAATAAATGTATTCTCGCGTATGACGGACCAAAGAAGGTCGGAGAAGTGAAACAGGACCAGACACGGAATGAAAAGACGACAACGATGTTTATCTGCATATTGACAGATTCCACCTGCTAAGACAACAAAGGGTACTACTGGATATGTCATCGGATAAATGTTGAAGCTCAGTCATTAAGGCATCGTAGGAACAATACGGGGATTACACGTGACAAATCATCAAAATCAACGTTCAAAATCAACTAAGTCAAGTGTATAGTCAACTTCAACAAGTCGCAACAAGCTAATATAAAGGTGATGTTCGTGTCATTGTTGAAGACATTCCAGATGTTGTTCGCACTAGTGAGGATAATTCGTGGCGACGTTTTATAAGTTTGGAGTTGGACAATGGCGAGTGACACGGGTCTATTGTCGACGGCGTCATCTGTTCTGGGGGACATGGTTCCATCTAACGAAGTCAACACGGATGATCGGATCGCCTATATTTGGAGGTGGGTCTGGCCGCTGCTCTGCGTGACGGGACTTCTCGGGAATTCGCTCGTGTTGCTCGTGTTGAGGCGGGACGGTTTTTTGCGGACCTCGGCGAATGTCTACTTGACCGCCTTGGCCGTCGGGGACAGTTTGGAGCTGACGGTGGCGTCAGTGGCTGCCTACCCAATTTATGCCTGGAGCTTTTGCCTCGAAGATACCAGTATGTGGACGTGTCGCGCTATCTGGTCGGTACATCACACACTAGGGAACGCGTCTATTTGGTTTATTGTCGCGTTCAGTGCCGAACGCTGCGTCGCCGTCTGTTTCCCGCTATTCAAGCTAATACTGTGCACCCCGAGGAAGGCCAGCGTGTGCTGCGTAGCGCTGTTGGTTGTCGCCTTCGTCAAAAACATCGACCTCATCTTCGTAGTCATCCCCCTTACCAATACCACTTCGGGCGACGTCGCTTGCTTCGTCCCGTTGCACGGCGTTGATGGTATGGACGACTACCGACCTTGGATTAACATTGTCTTCACCACCACGGTACCATTATGTATCGTTCTCGTCTGCAACTTTGCAATCACAAGACAACTACGCCGGACTCTGATGCCGACGGCCGCGCGCAACTCCGCCGCGCGAACGACATTCATGTGCCTGGGCGTTTCTTTGGCGTTCGTCGTCTGCGTCGTTCCCCACAATGTGTTTGTCGTCTTTGGGCGCAACTGGCCAATGACACAACCGACTCGGAAAATTGTGTTCCACTCCGTGATTCTGCTGCGATATGTCAACCACGCCATCAACCTTTTCCTGTACAGTCTGACGGGAGCTCACTTCCGGAGCGAGTTGGTCGCGTTGTTTCGCAGTTGCACGCAGCGCCGGCGTGCGGAGGCGGCTGTAGTTCACAGGCTGCCATCTCGTGTTGCGGGCTGGTTCGAGTCTCGTCGGGGCTACGGAGACGATTTAGAAATGCGTGAACTTTAAGGTAGATAACATTTATGTTCTCGAAGCATTCAATATTTTATTGCATTTCGTTTATGCTTAAGTGTAAGTGTTTAGCTTCTCGGTGACGTTTAATTGTTTATGTCGAAAACCTAAAACTGATAAAAGGAGGTACATAAACTAATTTATGCTTCAACCAAATGCCTTCACTCACCTAAATACGCCACTGATGTTTATGTTATCCAGTCTCTAGTGGGTTCAGCCCACAGTTACATTTCCCATTGGTGGCCATGTTAACGTTTTGCATGATTATAAGAAAACGTGACCATAACAAATTATAAAATTAATATCATCTGAAATTCCACAGTTTCACTCTCAACAGCTTCCACAAGCAAACCTGGCAATGTCCCTGCTCAAATGCACTTACGTCAGATCGTATGAATTTCCAAAAACTTTCAAAAACTTCCTGTATCCAAACTTAGTTTTGCTTAGCCGGCTTTAGCTCGACTTCTTGAACTCCGTGATGTGGCGCCACATCACGGAGTTTGGATAATCGAGACTAGGCAGGGCAACATCGGGCATACCGCCTCCCCCCCCGCCCCGGCAGCGATGTCGAAGATTAACTCGTGTCGGACGACGAGACGACAGACCGGCTCCTGTCGGCACCGAGACGGGAACGGCGGAGCGAGCGTGTCGGAGGCAGGCCACGAAGGCATGCTGTAGTCGTAGCGACGTTCAACACCGGTCAGAATCGTTCCAGTCCCGCTCGTCACTTTCTGGGCCGAAACACAATTAAGCAGTGGTATTCGCGGGAACAGTGGACGTGATGGGTTGCCACAACAGCATTACGGCGTGGCCGCTACGGACGCCGGCGGTGAGGATATGTGTTGTGCTAGTGCTCGTGGTGTGCGTCCTCGTCGAGGTCGCTGACTGCGAGAATGAGGCGAAGGAGGCCGCAGCGAACAAAAAGATCGCCGCCAACAAACAGCGGTCGTACGATCGGGGAGACGTCGCCGCCAAACGCTACCGCAGTAGCGACAGCAGGGGGAGCAACGGCAACCGCAACGTCGGGCGAACCAGCTATAACAGCAGCAGAAACAGCACGGGCGGCAGCGCCTTGCGAGGGTGAGTGTCTACCTCCGACGTAAATGCCATCTGTCAACGATTTGTCAACGCATAATCTATCGAAACCTACTGTGTGACATGTCCATAAAAAATGATTATTACTTGCCAGCACAAACATGCATGCGTGAACACTTAACAATCCTTAGATGGACTCACGCCGTTTCACAATTCATCCGTATCAGACACGTTGCTTCTAGTAATAATCAACCTTCTTCCAGCTGCAACACGAAAGTTATATTCTGTTCCTTCAGTGTTCAGCCGATGTTTCTAGCTATGTATTCGTCTACACGTAACTAGGCAGTGGACTCTGGCAGGTCACAGACTAACAACCGGGAGCTAGTATTAAAGTGTCGCGCCCAGTAGAAGCACTGGCTGTCAGGGCGTCATACTCTGGTCGTCTCAAGTGCCTTGACACACGCGTATATATCATACATGAAATGACGAACTGAGTATCACTGCACTGTCAGTATGTCGAGGTCATGTTTGTTATAGCCTTGTTCAGGGAAAGGGGGACAATCAATCATGCGGGATATCTCAAAACGTTTACACTCCTTGGGTTCTATGAGACTCAGAAGCACGTTTCCGAGATAACATTATGCAATATCGTGCAACGGCTATTTACACTTTCATGTAGGTAATTTGGGGGGTGGGGTGGAATTCATCCTTACTCAACACGGTTCAGATCAAATCCATGACGTCCGCCTTGACTCTTACAACGACAAGAAAATAACCACATACATTATAGGGTGCGATACGGCTTGTTGTAACCAACAGTGTGATATAAATCACGAATGGCTGCAACCAAAATACTAGGCGGTTTTACTTTAGGAAACACAATGAAAATGCATTTTTTTACACTCTTGGTTTTTACCGTGAAAGTCTACTTTCGACTGCGACAGTGTGTCGCGCACAGACGTCGACCACGTTTGTTGCAATCAGAATCAGGCCACAATCGGCGTAAAGAATTCCGCGCGAGTGCTACAAGCTATGTACACCAGATCCATGTCATTGACTTAGTTAACATATTAAGTTTAACAAGGACGAAACGTATACTTACATTCGTTGTGATGATTACCTGCTACTACAAGTTTTGTGTTTTCTTTTATTTGATGTATCCATTCAGATTGTTTCAATTTAAGAAATACATCGTCTATTAAAACAGTTACATTTACCCCAGACATAATTTAATTTACTTACAAGAATTTTCAGCGACACATCAACGTGGACTTGTAGACGGATCCACGGGTACTATAGCTGGATTTTTAAAGGAAAAGAAAGCAGACATAAATGCCGAGATAACACATAACTTCCAGTGGATGTTTGATAGGCGTTAAGCTGCGTACAACAACAAAAAAGACAAAAATAGTGGAACATATATGCCAGTTAGTAACTCGTTCTATGCTGCGTACCACGCACTGTGCGCCAGTTGATTGACTCGCCGACTAACGTCTAAAACACCCCTCTTCGAATTAGCCGATATCACCTGACATGCTATCCTCGCCGTCGCCCCGACTGGGAGGTCAAGGGGTTACTGAACTTGCAACAGTTCCGCGTGTTGTCCGTCGCGCGAGAGCCGACACGCCCGGGTCGTCGTCGGCGAAAAGATGGCTTTGCAACCAAATAGATATATCATCGGCATAACGCTACAGAAACACGCTGCAATACGTCTCTCGTAGTTTATTAGACGCTACATGATAGCTCCATCCTAGGGTTATAATACGTTTGAGTGAGTCAGACGCGATTTGAATAAGTGGGGGTCTACATGACCCACATGACCATACTAAATTTGAACAAAGCACAAACAATGGGTGGTCTATACTGCAAAGAAAAAATGCAAAACGAGGCAGTTGAAGATGCCTATTCTTGCGCATTTGAATTGGTAACGACTGGTGTATATTATTGTAATGTTATTGCATATAGGCCTACCATTGTTTACACAGTTGTTCATCACCTAACCCAGGGCATGCCATTCATGTGTGATACGTTGGGTCCACCCTAGGACAAATGTGCCATGGTTAGGCTCGCACGGGAGTGTTCCCACATGTCCCTAAGGTTCTACCCTTAATTACAGACTTGTGTCTCCTGTTGTACACCGAGCACCCCTCAAGCATCCTCGCCTCGTTCAACTCTTCAAATTAAGTTCTGCACCTATCACCCCCTAAAACAACCATATTTATACAACATGGGATGCACAAATAATCCGTTCGACACAGCCGTCTGTCTGTTTCATGGTATATCCATACAGTTACATCATTAATCATCCCCCTGTAAACTAAGTTTTACTAACGGGTGTTCTATTTATGTCTATGGGTATATCTAACATTCCATAACGACCTGATTTATATTTGACATCTACTTTACTCATCCACTCTATAGATTTGCACGCGCATGCATGTGTATGTATACATGTGTATACAAAAACTATACATACTATTATACTGTATATAATGTGTAAACGGGTCGACCGTTGTACTAATCAGGGAGGACTTAATACTGTCTATATTCGACGCTGGGAGGCAGCACCATACATGTAGCCTGAAGCAACGGAATGTGTCACGAGAAGCCAGTTTTATTAAAACTGCATCCTCAACTGATTTAGCCTATCGCAAATTCGGTTTGTTGATGTCCAGATATGTAGTGTGTGAATAGTTTTTGTGACATCGCAATTGATTCACAATTTTTTTTTCAAATCGTCAAAATAATTTACTTTAGTCGTTAGATCTGGTAAGGCTCAAAATCTGGATATCCAAAATGGTAAACACTGTGTGGGTGAATGCCGATTATGGGTGTGACGTCCATCCTCTAACCGATCACATGAAAAAGTTACGAAATTTCACCAAGGATAACATTTGTGAGTTCTCAGTGTTCCCATTTTCACTTCAATTAACGTTTGACCAAACATTAAGTAATGTAATAGTTTGTCTGGTGATTTCACAAAAACTACATAAAACAGTTTAAAAAAATGAGCTAGCATGTTGCAGTGGTTACTATGTAGGTTTGATTTTTCGCAAAATAAATCTGAAATGAGACTAGCGAAAAAAAATTTACATGAGGGGGCCCCTTTAAGCTTAGTTTTGTTAAATCTTTCATTATTTCAGATGGAAAGTACTGACGTGTCATATACGCACACCCATGTACGTAATTACGCATACTGATAAACACATACACATATGATACCACATCAACTAAATACATACCATTAGCATTTACTTTGGAGTTAAACTTGGTATCGGAATTTACTATATTTCATATAGGGGCAGATTTGTAGGAACATGTTATGGATATTCGTTGTGGAACTTAGTAAGAATTGACGCTTCGAAATACGTCAACTGGTATGACCACGCCAACTGTTTTCACCCTACCGTTTCTTGTATTAAGTGCTCTACACAAATGTAACTTTGATGTTAGTGAAACCAGTAGGGTAACCTGGGGCAGGGCGCCGCCCCCCAAGGAAAACTTTCAAATTGTACACATTAAACTATGTTAACATGTGTTTAATGTGTTCATACTGTAGATAGATATGAATGTTACCAACTGGAAAATAATTATTTTCAGCAAATTGATAACCTAGATTAGTTGCATTTGAAAAATAGCAAGGGTACCCAAAAAACCGTCTTGTCCCATCCCTGGGAAAAACGGCCCCCTGCATGGGGCAAGACGATCAATAGCTCCCACCCCCGTCATTTTCGCTTATATGAACGAATCACTGCCTAAACATAAAATGTATACATGCAAATCGTATGATAGCAATATATTCGGCTATTATAGTTGTTAAATTTAAATTGCAGTTAACATATAGTATACACCTTGCAATCCATGCATAATGTAATATTATCTTAGTAATATTCGATCATAACTACAGCCTACAGGCTAGCAGAACGTAAATTAAACAACGTTCATATTATATTAAATTTATTAAACATAATTGGTCATGTGTAATACATTTTATACATTATGACCATGTGCGTGCGGGATAAGACATAGGAACCGTCTTACACCATATGCATGGGACCATCTTGCCCCACATGCACTGCGTGTGTCTTAATGCGACGTATACAAAACATAACATACTATTGCCCATTTTGTATTGTTTGACCTGTCAACTGAGTAATAGTATTACTATGTCACCAATTAAGTTTTATATATTGCGTACGTGCTGGTAGCATCTTACCTCTAGGGGTCGGTTTGCCCCAGGTTACCCTACTGAATAACAAAACTTACGCTTGCGCCTCTTTCCAGAGCACTTACG
The DNA here is from genome assembly GCA_033239005.1 of Lamellibrachia satsuma. Classification (NCBI taxonomy): domain Eukaryota; kingdom Metazoa; phylum Annelida; class Polychaeta; order Sabellida; family Siboglinidae; genus Lamellibrachia; species Lamellibrachia satsuma. The sequence goes on along the minus strand of BSQZ01000047.1, from coordinate 2,283,417 downwards.
CAGTACTGGACGTTTCTTTTCACATTTACGGATGCGCTTTGACGGCATGTACTGTAGTGAACCGCACATGTTTTACATGCGATGTAAATTTAAAATGTGCATGTATGTACTAATCTAGGACCACAGTGAAAATAAGTATTGCTACTTTTCTGTGCTATATTCGACAGAATCCGAATGCATTTTATACTGTACTTGAACTTTGTGAGTGGTGCACACCACAGGCATAACAACCATTTGGCATTTCTACGAACGTTTGGTTGACGTTACCCCACAGCGCCTTGGTTTGTAACGATGAAGATTCTATCCGCTCGGCCGCAACCGGGTCCGAGTGAGCCACTGTCAGGGTATCGAATTCGTGTCCTGGAGGGAGGATGTTACGCCAAGTCGGGGTGACAACCTTGATGACTGTCACATCTTGTTAGATCGCTAGAACACAGCCGGGCTGGACTCCCTACCGAGCTACGCGGAACATGGCCCCCTGGCGAGCAACCGGCTGGATTACAAGCAGTCCAAAGAAGGTATGCCAAGGAATAAACATACAAGATTAACACTGGAGAATGTCCCTCCTTGTGGAACGAGATCCAGGAATGTGGTCGCCGGACGCGTGTGGACACGGATAAGGGTAACATGTAGAGCCATTGGCGTGATTGCAGTCACATTGTGCAATCTGTGTAACCATTGTTAAAGCTCTCTCCTCAGTTCGAGTTTTTCGCTAGTCTCATCTCAAATTTATTTTGCAAAACATCAAACCTACCTATATCCACTGCAACATGCTAGCTCGTTTGTGCAACTTTTGTATTTACCTATTGTGAAATAATCAGACAAACTATTAAATTACTTAATGTTTGGTCAAACATTAAGTTAAGTAAAAATGGAAACGCTGAAAACTCAGCCATACTCATGATCGGTATTGACCCGCAGTGTTTAAAATGTTTAATATCCACCATTCTTTCGGTGATTTGAACAAAAATATGCATTTAAATGGACTGCGGATGTTACATAACCAATTCACACACTACATATTTGGACATCAGAGGTTGAGGATGGAGTTTTAATTATCATGCATCGCTGCCGGACCACGGCGCCATTTTCAAATATGGGTAGAATATCAAAAATATACAGTACAACTTCGTTAACTCGAATACCCATGACAACGCGAACCGTGAACCTACGTCCAGCGTTCTGTTAGTGAATACCCATGACAACGCGAACCGTAAACCTACGTCCAGCGTTCTGTTGGTGAATTAATATGTTCTGGTGTTTTGTGGTGGCGTTAATTCCAAGATGTGTGACATCTTTGTAGGCTTACCTTTAAAAAAGTATTTATATACGAATGTTTGATGCAGAAATATTAGTATTTTCAAATGCGAATACTACAAATACATTGCCAGTATACCATCATTGAGAATTTATCTAACTAATCTCCTTACAAACACGTTTAAATATCTGTTAAAAGTATACCTTTTTCAAGTTGGAATATAACCAAAACATACCCTTTAACGTGCGCAATTTGTGTTGTTTCATAATATAGATTAATTCACTAACATATTATATTCATATATTAATGTTAACTAAAATTACATAACGTTGTCCTGGAATCACAGCAGCTCTTGTTATAAATATATATCATTAATTAACCATGCTTCAACTTGCTTTGGCGTACAAAACGTGGAATTTGTGTCAATGCTGGTATACTGGCGACGTATTAAGCCCCCTCACCTGCTAATCGAATAATGTTAACACAATCGTATAATCATAACTTCACCTGAGTAAATCTGCTGGACTTATATTGAGAGATGCAACAACAGTATAGGTTTACTGCGGCCACAGCCTCACAGGCCACGTCGGGTCTAACAACTCAATAAGCAATGACCGATGGTGTCCGAATGCACTTGGAGAAGATGACGTGGACAGGGGCATCACGATGGCAATTTCGTGTAACTTACCATGCAGGCGGAACTGTGAGGACGAAAGAAGTTAGCAGGGAAGTACATAATTATAAAGTTGCACACAGGAGCGGCAGAGGCGTGTGTAGTACTGGCTTGTGTGTAGATGGGTGGGGAACACTTGCACTGAGAGACAGACAGGAGAATCAGATAAATGTTTTATTCGTTCTATGGTTGGCAGTTGCAGTTCCCGAGCCGCAGCTGCCTCGGATCTGTCTTGTAGATTTCCGTTTTAAAATCACTTAGTTCGCTATCGGGGCGCGGGGCACCCAGACGCACGTGTCTGGTCGATTACCCGACCCTACCTGGCAGCAATTAACCCGCGCCAAGTCACCCCTGCCCCCGCTCCGATCTGTCTGTGTTTGTTGCGCCTCGACTATTTAACGAGTGCCAATTAATTGCGACGCCGGCTCGGCGCGTTCTTCTTGTGTACATCGGGGCATTTTGTGACACAATCATCGAATAGGTAAATAAGAGGCATCAGAGATATTCCACACAAACGGTGATACCTCGATCCAGGACACTTTTACAGAGAACAAGGAAACGTGCCCAGGTCGTCTCTGATGTGCAACGTAACCAACACGACAATACAGGATAACATGGCATGTGTGAAATTGTAATAACGTGTGCATTGTTTTAGCACATATTATGTTATCTTAGTGTATTTGAATAGGTGTACGTCGAATAATACTCTTTCATCTTGAAACTCTGCGGTGTGCAACATTCGAACCGTCCTGTCTAAGGGCAGGGCGATTGCTTCGAAGAAATCAAGATGTTAGACACCCGGACCCAACATAGCCTACAGCTACAGGTGCCGGAGTGTCTGAGCAATAATAAAATGCGAACTAAATAATCGAACAATGACTATATATGAACAGACCAACGCACAGACGAACGAACGAATAAAGGGACGAACGAACGAACGAACGAATGAACGGACGTATCATTATTTTTTTACTGGCGACAATGTTAATTTTTTTAACCATAAACCAGGATTTAAACTTTGTGATCAGTTCTAACTGTCTGTACAAATGCACATTCATTACAGGGCACGGTACGCAGTTCATAGGACCGCTCAAAGCATTTAGCACTTTCGTCCCGAATACCATTTTACATTGCACGCTGAACGGCAAAATCGGTATTCATCAATAGATAAACTTTAGATTACATTAATCTACAAGAAGTTGTGGGGACGTCATACCACACGGGAGCTCCTCGTCCCCATCCTACCCTACGACTATGAATATACAAATAATTATATACATGATATATTGTGTACGCTTAATGCATCTTACAAGGTTCAAAATAGCCTTTAAAAATATGTTTTCGGCTGCCAGGATCGTCCGCTTTCCCCGAGTTTGGGAACAAAAGGCAATCGTCTCGGTGCTTCCGTTGAAAACGATTCAGTTACACGTTACAGTGTAACACTAACAGAAACGTTTTCAAATGAAGCACCTGACACCTTTCAGCCGCTCTTAACTTACACCTATCGCTAACATTTTTATGAATTAGACAGACGGTCCTTTGGCTGCGAACTTCCGTCTGCAGCATACCTAGAGTGGTTTTAATCCGCAATTGCTATTAATCCCGCACGATGTTTCCACCAGGAAGCCCTCTGTTGTTGAGCTTCGGCGACAGATGCATCACGCGGCGATGAATAGTGCGGATTACGCGCGAGTGGTACGACTTGACCGCGGCGGGGGCCGGTCTGTAATTGATGCACGTTGAGATTGCGAGTGACCTACGCAGCGTTGCGACTGTAATGAATGGCTAGTTTCACTGGTGGGGCATTAGTAGCGATGGAGTAAGGGGATAGGCAATCAGCCGAGCACGGGAACATCAAAATTAGCCAACAGATCAACATGAGTGATAAATAGATAACAGTTGCGGATGCCATCGATTTATTCTCTTGAACAGATTGTGCAAATTCTAGCAACGTGAATATGTTTAAAACAAGGTTGACACATATCTCAAGAGGGCGGGTTCCACATAGCTGAACATTTTTTGGACTCTCGATAAGCCAATGTCAATGACTTCTTTGTCCACTTGCCACCTTGGCCTTCGCATTTGGGTGTCAATCTTGTTAAAACCACATAACTGTCTACTATTTCCGTGGAATAATTAAATACCGTCTGCTTCTACATCTACAACTATCACTTATCACTGCCATTATGCCATCACTACAGTACCACTATTAATATATATATATATATATATATATATATATATATATATATATATATATATATATATATATATATATATATATATATATATATATATATAATGTGTGTGCGTGCGTGCGTGCGTGCGTGCGTGCGTGCGCGCGCGCACGTATTAAGAACTTGTAATCTCATTGTAGGCCTTATTTGGTTTAAAAACGAGTACATATTCATTGGTATATTAAAGTTTCTAAAAATTCTAAATCTAATTAATTTCTTATTATATTGCTATGCAATGTCTTCAATATAGCCCCGCATAATTATTTACTGCAGACAAGCATAAGGTGTTATTATGCTAATAGAGCCTACCCAAAATTCATTGGCTCATAACATAACATTATAAGCGTGGCATCGCGTGAGCTGAAATATTCGCGTATATGTGACAAGGCATGCTTAATCGCGTTATTCAAACGTCAAATCAGCCAATTGTTATGTTCTGATGGTAGCGTTGTGACTGATGTTTAATATCAGTAAGCGTTGTTGTTGGTACTAAGTGTTCTTTACTGAAACAATAATTATTTAACTATCTGCGTTCTTGTCGTTGTCATGGATACATAATTGTTCCAAATCTATAAGTTACATTACGTATTGTACTTCCGTTGACACTTGATCCCGCGATGCGTTGCATTTATACACTGCCGCCGTCTAGTGATCAAAACATGCTATTCCAGGTACAAACTTTTGGAACCGTTTGAATTTCAAATTATTTTGGAGTCCACTTAAAAATGAACCCCGTTTTATAAATGACAAACATATGCCATACTATTTGTGTGTTATTTCCATCAAATTATAAAACTAAACTGTGTGAACTTTTATTTCCATTATGATTAATTTATTTGGTCACCGTGCAACATTCAAGAGACATCTGTTTTCCCATATAAGTTGGCCTGCCCCAGAAACATATAGCATATTTCATACTAGACATTGATTCGTTTTCCAACTACAGGCCACACGTTTGCGGCTACGGCAAAAACAGACGGTGTTGTCCTGGCTGGTCTTCGGCACCTGGCAGCAACCGATGTCTTGTTCGTAAGTAGCAGACGCATCGTCTATAGCTGCAGGGACATCCCGCTGAGGCTCATGGTCCAAGTCTCCAAGGAGGGGTTGCTCACTAAGTTGGAGTGTCTGGTCTCGCACATTTTAATCAGAGTATATTCCAGTGACCTTCGACCAATAGAGTAAATAAAAAAAATGACATGACATGTTTATGCGAGACATTGGCTTGTGAAAAATGATTTACGTTTACGCAATTATTGCAGCTACATTTAAATTAGGCGTCAATAAATACATGATGTATAATCACTTATGTATAATACATAATTGTGCATTATTATTGTATTTTTAGGGAACTGTATGCGGCCAAATTACTAATATTGGATTAGCTCATAAAACATCAAATACTAGGCCTACATTAAATAGTATAGCTTCAACAATAAAGATGACAATGATAACGATATTGTCATATTTGCAGCCGTCTGTAAAAAGGGTTGCGGCAAGGGACGCTGTATGAGACCGAACCTTTGTCTCTGCGATGATGGAAAGATTGGGCGCGGCTGCTCTGACGTCATCGTCTCCCTAAGTAAGTCAACTGCCTTTTGAGGTACGGCGTATGATTTCCTTTTCCGCTAATTATCTATATTTAATCCGAGAGGATAAAAGTTAATGACATATCGTACTTAAACATTAAATGTACCCTAATGTGAGTTTCGCGGGATTTGAATCATGCATGTGCTTGGTAAACCTACTGTCCTACCTGTCTACAAACTTACTTTGCCATAGTCTCATAGACACGAACGGTCGTTCTACGGTGGCCAAGCAAGTGAGCAATCGTTCGCTTGCTTTATATGGCTACATATGTATAATTGGCTATTTTTCCTTTATAAGAAACGGATTTGTTTAATAATAGTCAAACAAAATATTCTAAAACAGTGATCAATCGAGACTTATCGAACGCAAGCCTAATCACCCCACTCATTACTATTAGTTTAAGACTATGTGTAGCAGCACGACGGAAAATACAGAGAACAAAAAGCGGCTGAACTATTGCTTTATGCGGCTATATATATATATATATATATATATATATATATATATATATATATATATATATATATATATATATATATATATATATATATATATATATATATATATATATATATATAATAACTGGTCTTAATGAATTGATCACTGTTTGAAAATATTTTGCTTGACAAATATATAATTACTATTAAACAAATCTGTTTCCCATAAAGGAAAAATAGCTAATTATATATATATATATATATATATATATATATATATATATATATATATATATATATATATATATATATATATATATATATATATATATATATATATATATATATATATGTCAAGCAAAATATTTTCAAACAGTGATCAATCAAGCTTATTGGCAGTTAACGTCGACCAGTCTGTTATGTAGGGCACCAAGTTGTGCACGGGCGTGTAACAGACCCCACCGTTACTCCATAAAAAAAATTGGCAGACGCCAACGGTGTACAGCGGGCACCTGCCCCGGTGTCTTCCGTTAACATTCTTGTTGTTTACTTGGTTGTCGAGGAAAGGGAACAACGTAGGCACACGGTGACTCACGAACGGGCCGTATCACCGGGGAACAGTTTATTATTGCATGTACATTGATGCATTTGGCCACCCAAATGTTGCCATCACAAACCATAGCCTAGGGCTAGGCATATCCCAGTTTTACAATTTTAGTAACAATCTTGCAACAATTTAGTTCGCTGGCAAATTCATAGCGCCATGCATTTTAGGCAATACATCTCGGAAGTTGTGTTTCTATTATTATAATTATTATTATGGTTGTACAGTCTTTGATAAATCTAGAAACATACTAACAATTGCGGTACTTGATACTGACATCATATGAAAATCAAGGATAAGGAGGCAATGAGTAAAGACTGAAGTTACTTTATAATTGTGTACACAATTCACAATGACATTGTCAATGACCTTGTCTGCTTGTGTAATCACACTATATGTATGTTTTATGTTTCACCTGTTTTTTTTTGCATTATTTTGTGAACTGTTGTGTATGAGTATATGGAACTATACGTGTATCATTATATGTGTATTTGTGTCTGAATTAAAGAATTGAATTGAATTGAATTAAATTTATAGCTTATCATGCACAATCATGTAATAATGGATGCTCCCTCAACGAAAATGCATCACGCGCCACTGAGCAGACGACTGCTGCTAGCTTTTAGTAATAAGCGTCTGCTCTCGCTTCGATATAACCAGTCTTATCAGCTTTCATAAATATAGCAGCATGTTGTTAAGGCAAGTTTCGTGGTTAATGTGTCTGACAGTTTACTATTACGTAAGATATAACACAAATGTACAACATGGACTGAACTGAAGGCAGGACGTTGACGTTGTGCCAGTTGCAGTGCCGTGGCAGTTGGGCAAAGTGGCTTGAGTCTTGGCATCGGGGTTAGGTTTATAGGAGTCCATGTGACATCCTACTTTAAAAGATGGCTTGGTAGCAAACTCTATGTGACATCCTACTTTGAAAGATGATAAATCCAGTGTTAATGTGGCCAACTTCAATGTGGGTTTACGATGCTATCTTGAATCAGCCCCGGGCTATGCAGAGCAGTTATACTTAGTAGGCACTTCAAAGAAAAATTAGATATCATGACAATTGGCAATTGATTATTTAAATGAAAGGTGAAATGTAAAGGAACCAAAATCTGCTTATTTTATTAATATATCTTTATTAGATCCAAAGATATTGCGATTTTAATACGGTAACAATTCGAAAATTTTTGCATCGTATACAGGAAAAATACTAATTTTTGTGTTTTCTTTCAATCAAGGTATGATTAAAATTGCATAACTTTTTTGTGTGCATATATTTTAATAATTTTATTTAGGAGTTGCAAGCCCATTAAGTAGGGTCATAAATATGCATAATCCAGTCATATATCATTAAGAGTAACTCAGTTAATGCAATTAATAAGTCAATATTGTCTAATTAGTGCGTGAAGTAAACTGACTGACACATGTCCATAACTTACATGATTATGAAGATATTTGTATGATTTGTTCATGGTTTGCAAACTCATTAACCAGGGTCATAAATATACATCACACACTCATTTCATGACTCAGTTGATGCAATTAATAAGTCAATATTGGCTAATTAATACGCAAACTCAACAGGCTGACACCTTTTTATAATCTTCCATGATTATAAAGATATTTTTATAACTTGTTCAGGGTTTACAAACTCATTAACCAGGGTTATAAATACACATCACACACTCATTTATAACTCGATTGATGCAATTAACAAGTCAATATTAGCTAATTAATGCGTAAACTCAACAGGCTGACACCTTTTGATAAAAGGCCTTAACTTCCATGATTATGAAGACATCTGTATAATTTGTTCAGGGTTTACAAATTCATTAAATAGGGTCATAAAATATACATCATACAGTCATTTCATAACCCTATTGATGTAATTAGTAAGTAAATATTGGCTAATTAATGTGCAAGCGCAACAGGTCAACACTTTTTATGCCAAACTTCCATCATTATGAAGATATTTGTATAATTTCAAAACACATTAAGTAGGGTCATAAATATACATTAGTCAATTATCATTAATAGTAACTCAATTAATAAATCAACAATGGCTAATCAGCATGCTATCTCAACAGACCAATACATTTCAATAAAAAGCCACAACTTCCATGATTATGAAGATATTTGTGTAATTTTGGCAGAGCCTGGGCTTTCTTTCCCTGCCAAAGAACACAAAAATAGTCTTGCATGGTGACTATGGTAAAATAATTATTGGAGAAATATATACTAGTTGGTGTTCCATATAGAGTGCTAAATGTTTATTTTTATAAAAAAAACTATGTCACTGCATAAATATAACACAATTTATTAGATATTCTGAAATTGTGTAATTTCCTGCATGTACAATTTACTGCAGGTTCAGTACAACAATTAATTAATTATTAACCCATTAGACCCCACAACGGCCGCGGCCGGCCGCTCTGTGCAGTCCTGGAACGGCTGCCGTCGGCCGCATATAGGACCCTCTATTCAAAAAAATCCTGGCGAATAACTACTGAACTAAACGCTACCAAATTTTGCCACGCCCTAGCGGATACATTTTGGAACAACAACAGCTCGTTACGTGCATGTGTTTCCCTTTCGGAAATCTTGATTTTCATCAGTTTTGTTCACGCTATCTCAGAAAATTTTTATTTCTATATTTGTCATGATAAATATGGTGTAACCTGAAAAATAACCGTCAGAATTTGATAATGTTTTCAGTGGCGCAAAGCTAACACATATAGCTACATTTTCTTCACTGAGCTGCATAGGGTTATAGCATGGGATCATTGTCAAATGTCAGTGGCAACTTTCAATGTTTTAACAAATGTACTATGTTGTCTTTGCAAATTGTGATCAAATGTCAACATTTTATTAATATATCCTATTTCTATGTATACATGCATGTGGAGAAATTACTACTCTTCAAAATAAACACAACTTGTAATTGTCAATATTGAATAGTTTTTTTCTACAGATTTTTGAACACAAGGAGGTAAAATCGCTCGAAATTTGCCAGAAATCCTGGGAATATGGTGGCATGTTTTAATAAAATCCTGGGGCCTAATGGGTTAACTAGTGATTTGGAATATCTCTTGCGCAGTTTCATTTTTTTTTTCAATCATTGAAAAATTACATAATCATTTCATTATTCTACTAACTTAGCACAGCCAGGCCCAACAAGTTTAATCAATATCAATCAATCTTTTATTTTAGACAAAAGAATGCATGCAATATGCATTATGTAAATAGTAATAGTAATATAGATATACAAACTGAAAAAGTAAAAAAATATATAAAAATGTACCATTACCAATAATCATTAATAAAATTTGTTTTGTAAAACAAATATCAAACAAATATTGACTTTGTATTATTTGTAATGAATTAAAATCATAGAAATGTAAATAAATCATGATTTTGGTTAAATCGATCTCGCTCTCTAACTCCAAGAGCAAGAATCAAAATCGGGTGAAATTTCACAAACTAGGGAAACTCAAAAACACCCATGTGCATTCGCGTAACGGGAAAATATTTTGTACACAGACTAACTAAGACCTCTAGAAGAAGTCAAGAACATATGGATGGAGTCATAAATAGCTTTGTCTGCTAAACTTACACCAGAAATACACCTATGTCGTCTAATCGATGTATTTCACCTTAGTTTTGGTTCAATTTTAATCAAAAACAGATGATCATGAAAAGGAACTTACTATTGTCCAAACTGCTGCTGTAAGTCACAGAAAGGAATGGAAACAGCCGACAACACAGGATGTAAAACAAAAGGAGAACCCAGGTGCCGAGAATCGGCGCAGATAAACTGACACTATTTTTAGGCATGCCGCGCGATCCGCTCAGCGAATTTTGTTGAAGTGCCTAGTTATAGTTATACTCGTTTCTGTTTGTTTGAAAATACCCCTGAGTACGGCACAATGGCACTGTTCTCGGATCCGACATGGGCGTAACCATCTTGGATTATAGGCCAAACGTAGGTGCTATATAATATTTGTTGAAAAACTACGGATTCCAAAAAAAATTTACTCCCAGATCAGCAATTTCGCATGAAAATCAGTGCATGGTATATATCATGAATTTAGGGAATGTGATATGACTTAGTTCTCCGGACAGGCAGTTTTTGATGATATAATATATATATATATATATGTACATATATAAATATGTATATATATATATACACTGTACGTTTGTTACCATAATGATGTTCTTTATGTTGGCAGCATGCCGTGTTACGTGTATGAATGGAGGTACCTGTTTGGGCAACATGTGTCGTTGTCCACAAGGCTTTGATGGACCATCCTGCTCAATACGTAAGTTCATTAACTAATAACATCATAGTGCATCCTCATTGTTGCCTGCTTGTTAGACATGGCTCAGTGATTTTGACTCCATAATGAAGTAAACATTAATGACTTCCTTTGTAGCATTTATTTTATAATTCTAAATACAAATCATTATTTAGTAATTTGTCATTCTTCTATTGATACAAAGATTGTTTAACCTTTACATTTTATTGAAATGAATAAGAGTGATAAACATGAGAGAAAAAAAAATATATATATATATATATATTTATATAATGTACTTGGGCAGTTCTGCCAAATGGTCAACCTTACCATAATTTTTTCAAATTTGGTTTATATAAATAGGGTACTATTTTGAAAATAAATATTTGTACTAAAGGAAAATATGATGGATGTATCAATATAATTGCGCGAATGATATTTGATATCAAAGATGGTGGTATAGAATATGCAACTTTTTAGAAAAATTCTACTTTCTGAAAAACTTTGTTTTTTATCATATTTTCTTTTTTGTTACAGATTTAAAAAAATATAGTTATGAGATAGAGTGAGTTAGTTGTTTAACTGTCAAATTTCATTTCTCTGTGTTCAACATGATTATATAGGAATTCTGGTTCCAATTTGGGTCACATTAGGCCTGGTTCCAATTTGGGTCACATCAGGCATGTATGTCCATAAAACAAAATAATTTTTTATTGTATCATCTAGTAATTGCTTAATAAAAAAACATGCCAATCACATTTTTACTTCTGAGTATGCACAAGTACTTAAGTTTTATTTTATTCATAATAGTTTATGGTTTATCTTCATTATGGACGTACACATTCTATTACGTCCATAACGGTGAACGTCCATGACACAATTCTCAACAGTGCAAAGTTGATAGAGCTACCACATTTTGTGAAATATTTGAACTACACTGGACAAATACCACATAATTATAACTCACTATGTCACTCACTAACTCATTATTAACTAAAGCCATTGTTTTCATTTAGTGCTAGTTCTGTTATAAGGGAAATTTACTACGCCGAGCATTGGAATTCTAGATTGACTGGGACATCAGTATTGATTCTATTGACATACCAAGAAACACATGAATGTGAAATACAACTACAACATCTTAGAATTTTGTCACCTTAGCAAAAATGGGAAGAACTGAAGAATTGCTTTTAGATCTGATGTACTAAAATTAATTAGTTTATTCTAAATATTTTCAAGAAGTACAAATAAACAGAGCAGAATTATTATTTTTTAAACAACTTTAGAGAACAATGAGGAGAAGAACATAAATACTCGAGTACATGAGCAGCATTCTGTTCTCTGATAAAATCAAAGTCAGTTTGATAGAGTTTTGATAAGAGACTATTTTTATTATGAAATATCTAGTTGCATGCCCTTATTTATTGAATTAATGGTTGACTGTGAAAGTTATGCATCCATGTTTTATTGTTCACTGTTTTCTATTTTACATCTCAGCCAAACAGTTCTCCAATGGCTTCTTGGAAAACCAAACAGTTATTTATCTTTGAAAAGAATAAAAACAAATACTGAACATTACCGGTGGAACAGCTGAGATTCAAAGTGTATTTTGTTCGTTAAACAAAGTAGCATATTAAGAACACTGACAGCAATTATTGATTGGTATTATGGACTTTTGAAAGTGTTTTCGAGCTGGCATGTGTATCTTTCTGCATAACAACATCTGTTTTGTTTAACACTTAAGTGCAGTTAGAGTATTGCTAACAGACTACTTTTGCACACCACGGTTATTTAAAGATGCATGGTTGTTACTGAATATTGCAAATGTAAACAGTTGATTATTTAAAATCTGATGTCATAATGATCTCTTGGGTCTATTTTACTTTATTAGTTATGCTGCATAAGCCTTGATGAAAGGGCTTCTTGAAATGGTAAACATATTTTGATTTAAAAAAAGAGAGAACAGACCTATCAGAGGAAATGCTGAAAATTATGATTTTATTCATAAAACAAAAAAAATATATATGAATATTCTGATTCTTTATAATATATGCATTTTAAGTTTTATATCAATCAGTAATATTTGAGTGATATTATGTAACTTGTGCACTTTAAATAGTGAAATGTGAAGTGTGCGTCCATAACATTCAAAGATGTACATCCATAACAGGAAAAGTGTACGTCCATAACAACATACACAAGAACCTGTGACCTGATTACTAACAAGAAATGAAATAATTTCTACTTTATTTGGAAGCTTAAAGTCTAGTGTACGAACACATGGTTTTGTTATATTTTTATGTATTCATGCATCACAGGGTTTTTGAAATGTTTGAAGGAACATTAAAAACATAATTTTCTCTGCGTACGTCCATAATGGGACTATTTTTTAGAATATTTCTAAAAAATTAATAAAGTTGGATGGCTACCACTTGGCATGTTAATATTACCAGGTAAGTTACACATCACACATTGTGGGGCGCGATAGCATACCGGTTAGAAGGCCGGACTCTCAATCGAGAGAACCCGGTTTCAAATCCCACTGCGGTCGCTTCGAACCTTTGGCAAGTTTGATCACCCCACATTGCCACAGTTCACTCAGCTGTATAAATGAGTACCTGGCAATACAGACAGTGGTGGATATGTGAACGAATAGCCTTCGCGCAGCAATTGCAGCGTGGCTGAATACTTCCGAAAGAAGTTGAGATGGCCTTGGAATGAACAGGTCTGCCAGGGGGTGAATTGTAAAGCGCTTTGAGCAGTCCTATGGACCGGATACCGCGCTATATAAGAACGTACCTTTACCTTTTACCTTATTATGCCGATTTCAAAATCCACCTATTCCAATTGTACTCTATTCTGTCTTGACAAAGTGTAACAAGTTCTCTGAGATGTATGTCCATAATGTTGGAATTGCTCACATACATAGTCCTTCGCATAGGGATATATGTGTACTTTATTGGATTGATCGTCCAGTTTCTTGGAATGTGAATTATGACATTGTTTTTATTTCTAAAAAAGGTTTCTTCAGAGGTTACAAGAGGTTACATGTTTTTTGCAGCAATTTGTGCTCAACCCTGCCTTAATGGTGGCAAGTGCTCTGGAATCAACAAGTGTTCTTGCTCATATGGATACTCGGGTAGAAACTGTGAAACCGGTGAGTTGATGTTTTTTATTAAAGTTGATCGTTGCAGTTTCGTCCATTATTTTCTGAAACACTACTTAATTTTATAACATCAGCCTGTTTATAATTTTATCACACCTATTTCTGTCCCAGTGTGGCTGCAGAAAAAAATTGTAATTGGTCTGTTCCAACAACCAATGATAATACCCATTTAGAGCAGCCATATTTGGGGATTTTCCATAGACATAAATAGAACAGCCATTTGTAAAACAAGATCGCTGAGCCCTTATCAGTTGACACATGATAAAGTGATGCAGGCATGGACCAGTGACATTCATACTGCTGCACTGCAAGAACCCACTGGAAGCCCAATGTTTATATTGTACAGCACCCAGTCTTCATCATATATCTATAGATATATAGTACTAATAAGAGATTATTACTATATAGCTATATATACCTAATACCTTATTCCATGCACCTTGTATATGAAATATCATAACATAATTAACTATAACAGTAGCACCACTAAACATGATAAAAACTGAACTTTCTGAAGTGCTCTATACATGTATTAGCGAATGACTGCAAGTGGTCAAAATCTCATTAAGCCCTGTTGGACATTCTTCTCGATCTAAGGTCTCAAAAATATTCTTTTCCCATCTTCCAACACATTCCCCAGCTGCTTCATCACAGCCATTTCCACCTGCAGATCAAGATCTTTATCAAATGTTATCTGGCCAACTTGCCCAAGGACACACCTCATGTAAAGAAATGTGCTCTCTCATTTAAGCTGTCAATTGTTTTAGTAGGCAACCTTTCACATGGTTTGTCAAACAAATGCATGTAATGCAATGAATGTGGCAATATGTACAGAACATGATAGTGGTTCATACAATGATGAAAAGGCAAACGATGACCAAAAAGAGGAGAGCCTCATTAAATGCAGATGACTTAATAAACAAAAAAATCTTATTAATGAGCTGACATCTAGTAGAGTTTTAAAAAAGAGTTACAAATATGCATACATGCACGCACAAATTATTTATAAAACTGAATCTTACCCCTATAACATTTTATGTTGCACCCAATCAATTTGACTACTGGGAAACACTTAATGTACACTACCCCCAAGAAAAATGAACGTATCTGTAATATATTGATATTTCAAAACATTTTCGAAACTGTTACATTCATTCATATATACACTAACACAGTACAAACATTTGTGACATAAATTACTTGAAAATAACGAGATGTTAGATCCTGTCTTTTGTCGTTTCGTACAGCTGTAAGCCACACAGGAAATAACCATATTCGTTGTCCCATAACTTTCGCCAGCAAGCCTCCAAGATGTTTGTCTTTGAGAGTTTAACACTAATGCACGATGCTCACTCCAGTATGAACAATCCAACTGCCCACACTTATAATACAACTGCTGGGACCACCCTCACCCAAATTGCTAGCCCGATAAGTTTATACTTCTCTGGTAGCCACCTCATCTTCATTGTTTTTGTTTCCCTTATATTGTACATGATGATGGTGAGGAGGAAATACATTAACTTACTCACTTACTTACTTACTCACTTACTCACTTACTTACTCACTTACTTACATGTATTAGACAACTATTTGTAACATGCTATGTTCACACTATAAGCAGTACTACCCTATGTGTCATGCAGTGGATGCAACTGTTTCTGCCATGCAATGAAATGCCGGCCAGTGGTCCACTACCGATTCACTGCAGTGAGCTGGCTTATCGCTTATCTCAGTTTTTCTATACATCTTAAATATTTAATGCCATTATCCACCAGCTTGTTCTTTGGGAATTCCTGGGCATCAACAGTATAATTTTAATGACCTTTTATAAAAAAATGTAGATTCTATGAAGGTCTTCTCAGCTGAATCTCATGCAGTCAGTCATGATGTTTTGACCAATACGATTTTAATATTTCTAGTCCAACATGGCTGTCTGATCAAGAAGGCAGATATACAAATTAGGAACCCCCACACCTTAATTTCTGGGTCCATACTGTCTAGCTATGTTCCTACAGCTGTTTTTTGTGTTACTAGTTAGAAAACTAGTCAACCATAATGTTATCTAAGTGACGTCATGTTTGTGGTGGCAAGTGAATTGTGAGAATGCTAGAGTTGTGAGAATGCTAGAATGTAGCATAGTAGAATACCAAGCTTATGTTAGTGAGCCATGCATTGGTCTTGTTCCACACAGATATCTGGCCCGGCTGACAGGCCCAATAAGTCTGGCTTTATGCAGCTGTTAACTGTTTACTGATTCTGCGTTGGATACATGTAGAGTTAATGATTGTATGTGGGAATAGTGGGGATCATGAATAAAGAATCAGGAATACAGTTACACTTTGTTTGAACAAAGTTACTTTTCTTACATAGCACCTGACCAGTAGGTCTTTGTGCATTACATTTCACTCCTAACAGACCTGTTCATTCAAATGCCAATTTGACATATCTGTGAAGCATTCAACCATTTTCTAACTTGTGGACAAAATCTGTTTTTTGTATGTGATTCCATTAGTTATATTTGATTGGGCTGGGCCAGGAAAACATTGATGCCATTCTCGATTTACTCCAGATCGAAGCCTCCAAAGTTCACTTTCACAGTCAAATATCAAATTAATCATGATGTTTTGGCACATTGCATTTTCAGTCGGATTGTCTGCCTCCTTAGTATCTCCAGTATGAAGTAAATTGGCATAATATCGAACTCGTTTGCGATCCCCGCAACTTTGTCTGCCCTCGTTGCTTTGGTGTTTCGCCGGTATTCCCTAAGATACTGACGACATTAAATACGAATCATCCAATAGGCATCCATGTTACAAATGCATGTGCGGACTTTGCCTTGGCAGTGATCAATCGCTGGCAGGGATGAAATATAGTTTGTCACA
Source organism: Lamellibrachia satsuma (assembly GCA_033239005.1). Classification (NCBI taxonomy): domain Eukaryota; kingdom Metazoa; phylum Annelida; class Polychaeta; order Sabellida; family Siboglinidae; genus Lamellibrachia; species Lamellibrachia satsuma. The sequence goes on along the minus strand of BSQZ01000047.1, from coordinate 2,266,275 downwards.
ACTGTATTTTATGTCCAATTAGCATAGATTAGTAAGTACTGTAATATACATCACTAATACAATCTGACCCAGCTGTAGCCATCTGGATGAATTGGTGCAGTGGAGTCGATAACTCTCACATTTTGGCTAACTGAATCGGCCTGAAGCATTTTGAATCAGTAGCCGCCGATAAAACGACCATAATTTCGAACACTGATATAATTGAGAGTTGGCACGTAACACCTGTGCAACACTACCGTTGGCATGAATTGCTTTCATTGATGTTGGCAAATACTAGACCTAGTATTTGTTGTCGTGCATCCAGACCTTTGATTACAGCCGCTGCATCTCAACAGCTTTAAACCTTACTGGGTGCATTGGCAAAAACTAGTCGACCCAGTGGGGTGTCTGAGAAGTGTACCAGTTGTAAGCCTGGTGACCTGCTGGTCCCCAGCAAAGTCAGGGTGCATGTGCCCAGCTGTACACCCAGACAACATGTTCCTTAACTTCATCCAGACTGAACTCCAGCAAACTTCTTTTACATCTTCTTCCACTACAGCTCGTGCCTCTGTATTAGTCACACACAATGTAACAAGAGTATAGTCGAGCTGGGTGCATTCGTATCATTGGAGGGTTAGAGATAAACACCACCACCACTGTGTGAGTTACACATTTACCATGTGTTGGATGTTTTATTTCCTCTGGTATAGTCACCAAGTAGAAGGAACCTACAGTTCTTGGTTTCTCTTGTGAAAAACATAAGCAAAGTGGAGTGAACGAATTGCCCAAGTTTCCAACTTTAACATAAGGCCAAAACAGTGCTTCTCCAATTCACTCAGTTGTTGTTGGCTTACGTTTTTACATCGCTTTCCCAGTTGTTCCAAACTTGCTAAATTCTTCTGCAACTGCAACTGTTTTTGTCTTCCTGGTTTTCGCTTTCCTTGTGGGTATCATTCCAAGGCTTGTCATGTAACTTTGCTTTTTTTCTTTTCGGAGGCTGTGTCCTATCCAAGTCCATTTCCCTTATTCAGTCTCTTGCCTGATGTTACGTCGATCTGCCCTCCTCAACAGCTCTTTGTTTGTGACCTTGCCTTGCCATGTCATTTTGAGGATGTGTCTTAGACATTTGTCTATGCATGTTTGAAGTTGTCTTGGCTACTCTCAATTAAAAAAATTTTTTATTGAGAAGATGTTTTATTCCACACTGTCTTTAAGGCGAAGAATGCATGTGCATCAACAGCATTTCTTTTGCAGAACTGAAATTATGGATTATGGAACTAGTTTTGTTTTTTAGAATAACCATAATTTTTTACTAAATCTATTCTGTGAATGAAATATTACCTTTGCCTGGATACGACGCCTACACATTGTAGGTTAACCGCTAGTAGTATTGGTGTACCCCAGTTCTTTAACAGCGACAGCTAGAGCTAGGTGCTTGATCTGTGAGGCCTGAAGGCGAATGTTCTGATTGCTACTCTACTCCTTTGCTCACCCTTGAGCTGCAAAGAGAGGTGTTCTTTAAACCAAAGGTGTTTGTTTGTCTGCTGCTGCCTGGTGCTGGTGCCCCATGGATACATTTGCTAGACTATATTATTCACCAGGACAAGCATCTTCTTTTTTATTTTGATATTATCTTCAGCAAAACTGAATTTTGTTTATACCTGGTGATTTTACATTGAAATCAACTGATAAAATGCCATGTGGGTGTGCCTGCAACAAAGCTGCATATACACACTGTAGGGGTGACCTTGGCTAATTGTAACATGGACAAGTAGTGACAGACGTACTACAAACAAAACTACTAATGCAAATTATTTCGCAAAAATAACAGTATATTCATCATATGTGAAAATACCTTCAGGTTTACGTGACCTTTCCTGTTAATAATTACGTGCTATAGTCAAGGCGTATCTTGGTAGCTGCTAGTGTGCATAGAAATAATAGCTTGGATCCTGAAATAAACTGGACCAACGGGCCAGTCTGTCTGTCAAAACCTGATGGACTGGAATCTGCTGTGCCCCCTTAGAGAGGGGGAAACTAGGTTGGAATCTGTGGAATTATGAGAAATGACCATGAAATACAACCTTGGCACTGGACACATGCCATAGTTAGCTTTGGTCTACCATTACCAAGGAATGTTGTAGCCAGTAATATAACTGCCAATGTTCTGGTGTAGCAGATCTCAAGTAACTGGAAGGGCATCCTGTAATTTTAGTGACATGAAGATTGCATTACAATACTTATCTTCTTGACTTGATTCGGAAAGATACTTTCATTAAACCATATTCACATGAACATTTCTTAGTTCATCTCTGAACCACTGCCCTCTAATCTAATTTTTTTTATAATGTAGCTATACTGGGTTTACATACAAAACCATGTCATCTGTTATTTTACTACATATATTTTGTGTATTACGTTATATTGCATTATCATGTGTTAATCATGTCTATGACTATGAACAAGTTATATGCCAAAGCTAGAAATGTACTTTTCTTGGTGGTGGACCATTGTACCAACAGAAATCTGTTAGTCCTGCAAAATCAGTGGTGGTCCGGACCAGTTTTAGGGAACTAAGGATATTTGTAACATTAAACGGATGACAGACTATGCATGCTTCCAGTAAAAACAAAATAAGCTATTATATTTAACTTATCATTGCCATACACATAACATGTCACGGGATGACAATGCCAGGAGCTGATGTATTCATGACTGCCCAAATGACAATGCTGGCAACCATTGGATTTGAACCTCACACTGCATGCTCTTTAAAATTATTAGTTTACTAACAGGAAGTTTGAAGTTTGATATTACAACCCACATCACTGCACTCGTTTTCTACGTCCTGAAAAAAAAATAGACAGACATAACATGAATATATAGATAACTTTCCAACTTTTAGTTGAAGTTCCTCTGAAATTCATTTAGCCCATCGTGAATTAGGTTAAGTGATGCTCAAATCTGCAGTGTGTGAATAGCTAAAAATTAATAATTTGTGCAGTTGGTTTAATAAAAAAGTGCGTACTTATGTTGAAATCGTCAAAAAAATTGACTTTGATCATTAGATCAAAACTGTAACTTGCAAAAGTGTGAATAGTCTTGTGTTATAATATATAGAGCCGGACCACTTTTGTTCTTTTTTTGCAGAATTTGGCTTGATTTCTGGACATGTTTGCTGCATCAATCTAAAATATTTTCACACGATTCTATTTATGTCCGAACAGTTTATATTATCATATCAACATCGCATAAATGATGAAGCAGTCCTTGAAGAAAAAGCAGTCTTTCTTTACAGTAGTAAAATCCATTTGATTGACATTTGTTGTTCTGAATGACTAATACTATGAAAACAGATCTTCCAAAATAGTAAATATTTATTCTGTTCTCTGTGTGAATGTGAGAGCCTTGGGCTGAGGTTAAGGCAAACCACTTAAATCACATACCATAAACATCAAATGTTAAAATACATGCATGCTTGCAATACATTTAAGATAGTGTGCTGTAGGTTTTTGACTAGTTGATATGTAACTGTTTAAATACCCTACAGGGTTATCAGAGTTGGCAGCGTACATATTGCTGTAGGATGATGTGTAAATATTATTTTGTAACAATGTTGGGATATTTCATATTCTTTGATTACAGGGTAGGCCTAAAAAAGAAGCAGGTGCAGTGTATTTAATGTAGACTCACTGGATAACGAGTGTGGAAAATGGCAAACCAAGGAAACATCATCGGTGGTCATAAACCATCTGTTTGGAGTTTCGTTCCTGATTGAAATACCAGTACATGCAAGTAGATGGCCTTGTTTGTTGAAAGAACTATATATTGACAGTTTTGCATGGAGATCACTTTATGAGGGAAATGCACTTTTTATTTAGGAGGTAGTCTTTGGCAACATGATCGCCTAGTAGACAAGTGATGTCAGCTCATTATGGGATGGGGCAGCCACACGTCAGTTGCTCTTCCAGTACTAACTTGTGCCATTTAAAATAATTACAAGCAGATGTTCATGTCAGCAAATGCTAATAAACGTCTGATAAAACATTTTATTAGCACAAAAATTGAAATCAATGGGCTGAATAATATGTAATTAACATGTAGTTGTGTTTAATTCCAGCAAAACTTTTCTTAATGCTATATGTATGTAGAATGTCTACAAGAAACATTTTGTGCTGTTTAATACAGTTACTTGAAACATGATAGCAATTAACACTTGTCCCTAAATTCATGAGCTGTGCAATGTTGAATGACAGTAATTTAGTAGAATACCCGCTATCCAGAGTTACAATGCTTTAATGGTTGAGTTTTTAAGTAGTAGTTAAGTGGCAGTTTACTTTGTAACCAGTAACTCTTGTTTTGTGTTTACAGGCGTTGTCCTATCTTGGCCTGGTTAAAGGTCAAACCGTTTTTCTGCAGCTGTCTTTTATCTGAAGTTCTCATGAATCTGATAAATACCCAGATGAATAAAGCAGCCAAGCTGTGTCTCCCATAACAAATCTCTTCAGATGTGAGGATAATAGGTTATGTAACTGTTAATTTGATCTATAGCATTTATTTTTTCACAGATGGAACCTGAACCAACTACATCGATCAGTTACTTATCATAACTCGATCTAACGTGGTTGCCTAAAGTGGTGGAACTACATCATCTTAAGTTGTCATCTGAGACGTGCGTCTAAACTGAAATACTTTCTAAGCCATATGTCAGGCCTAGCCTGCAGTGAAATTGTATGAATTTAAGAAAGTTAACTAATTCTTGTGCACCATATGCTAGGCATTTAAATTATATCAACATAAATTCTTTTTTGTTTCAGACTTCCGGACGGGGCCGTGTTTCACTCAGATCTCAAACAACATGTGCCGTGGCCAGCTGATTGGAGTTGTCTGCACCAAGTTACTGTGCTGCGCTACGATTGGTAAAGCTTGGGGCCGCCCATGTGAAGAGTGCCCCATCACGCCCCACCCATGCCGACGGGGCTACCTGCCCAACATCAAAGACCAGACGTGTCAGGGTGGGTGTGTTAGCCATACTGACATGGTTGGGTGGATGTGTTAGCCATACTGACATTTCAGGGTGGATGTGTTAGTCATACTGACATGTCAGGATGGGTGTGTTAGTTAAACTGATGTGTCAGGGTGGGTGTGTTAGTCATGTCAAGTATAGAAGCCATTCTGACTGCATCCCAATTCCGCTGGACTGGACATGTTACCCGAATGAGCTGCGATAGACTCCCAAAGGCTGTGTTCTATGGGGAATTATCCAGCGGGAAACGTTTGTGATATAAAGATGTGCTAAAAAGATATCTCAAAGCCACACATTTCCCTGTAAACACCTGGGAATTGACTGTACAGGACCAGCAACAGTGGAGGCGGGCCATACATCAGAGAAAGATTCATATAGAAGAAAAGTTAATACAAAAGTATCAACACGAGCACGATCGTTGTCACGGCCTTCTAGGTGCTTCTATACCTACCGTCTTCTGTGATGACTGCAGCAGAGGTTTTGTGGCACAAATAGACATAAAATCTCACCAAAGTGCAAAGCACAAGGATACCCCCCTTTCATTGGTGTGATCATCGGACACGATGGACAACAAAGAGAGAGAGAGTTAGTCTTGCTGACATCAGAATGGGTGTGTTAGTCATGCTAATGTGTCAGGATGGGTGTGTTAGTCAAACTGATGTGTTTGAATGGGTGTGTTAGTCATGCTGACATGTCAGATTGATGTTATTCGTACTGGTTTGTCAAGGTGAGTGTGTTAATCATGCTGATATGTCAGGGTGGGCGTGTTTGTCGTGCTAATGTGTCTGGGTGTGTGAGTTAATCAAACTGACATGTCAGTTGTCAAATAAAAAATTGGTTCATTAGAACATATTTGGGTGGTCGTGGAGGTAGAATAGATGTAGTTTATACTCTGTTACATGATTTTACAATAAAATAAGTTAGACTTTCTACCTGTGGTTGTGTTCATGGTTCCACCTGTGGTTATGTGGTATTGGTTCTACCTGTAGTTATGTGATTGTGGTTCTACCTGTGGGTTACATGGTCGTGGTTCTAACCATGGGTTTTGTGGTCATGGATCTACATGTTGTTATGTGGTCGTGGTTCTACCTTTGGGTTATGTGGTCGTGGTTCTACTTGTGGTTATGTGCCATAATATGTGGTTGTGGTTCTACCTGTGGGTTGTGTGGTTGTGATTCTACCTGTGGGTTACGTGGTCATGGTTCTACATGTGGTCATAGTTCTAACTGGATTATGTGGTCGTGGTTCTACCTGAGCTTATGTGGTTGTGGTTCTACATGTGGATTATGTGGTCATAGTTCTACATGTGGTCATGGTTCTACCCCTTGGGTTACGTGGTCATGGTTCTACTCGTGGGTTATGTGGTCGTGGTTCTACCTATGGTCGTAGTTCTAACTGGATTATGTTGTAATTCTACCCCTTGGGTTATATGGTTGTGGTTCTACCTTTGGGTTATGTGGTTGTGGTTCCACCTCTTGGGTTACATGGTTTTGTCTCTACCCGTGGGTTATGTGGTCATGGTTACAGTCTGTGCATGGTGTGTATTGGTGTTTTAGATGTGAACGAGTGCAAAGCCATCCCTGGCCTGTGTGTAGGAGGCTCATGTGTCAACACGGTCGGCTCCTACCGTTGTGAATGTCAGGACGGACAGACACGAAACCTGCAGACAAACGTCTGTGAAGGTAGGCACCACGCTTCTATAAGCATATGTTTCCCCTGTCCGGCTTGTGTCGATTCAAGCCTTTGATGACTGTTAAATGAGAAATAGTGCATTTCCAAGTAGAATTGCATTCCATGTAATTTTCTGGAAATGTTGGTATATCATCTCAAAGTCGAACATTATATTTTATGTCATTTTGTAGGATTCTTTATGGAATGTTTTTAGTAGAAAATAATTAATGCCATTTTCAATTCTTCATCCCTTGTGCTGAACATATCAAGGCGTTTTACTGTTAAAGTATTATAAAGTAAAGCATCATTGGCCAACACAATAATAGGTCAATATTAAAAAGTTAAAATGCAATATAGAATGTACTATATGTGACCTGCTCCATCAAAATCAGGAATAAGTTGGACACACTGAGCCTGGCTATTCCACTTCAAAGTGCGCGAAGGGGTGAATTTCGCTATGATGGCCGATTTTCAGGTGTTGATGTTTTTAATTAGCATAACTATTCTAGATTGCTGTCATGCTATTATAAGGTCATAAAATGATTGAAAAAATATGATGTTTCGAAGAGCTATTAATATCTCAATAAACAAAGACAAAGGAAACTTTGCTCGATTCAGATGTATCTTATCCACTGCACATCGCCTCCACCCCCACCGTATTGGCATTGTTGCTCTATTATGGGATGCATTTACTAGGGCAAAATCAATCACATTACTATATAACCAGAGGGGTTTAAAATGGAGACCAAACATAAACAAAACCACATTATTCACTGAATAATAATGAGGATGCAATCACATAATACAAATTGCAATGGCTGATTGGCTCAGCTAGAAACATTCGCAATCGCTCTGAACATTGGAATGCGACCTTTACCCCCACTGGAAGCCATGTTTGGTTTGAGTTTGACTACTTTGGAGACTGTTGTTATATCAAATTGATTATTTAGTTGCTGTTGACTGGGAAACTTAGTCAAGTCAGACTGCTCAGATAGCGACAGTGAAATGAGCGTCATTTCTGAGGGCAAAAGTGACGAGGAAGACCACGTTTCAGCAACAGTTGACACTGACAGGTTGGCGGCAACGTCGCTGAGAATGCCTTATCTTGCGAATTTTCACAGGTATCGAAGTGGAATTCTACCAAAATATCAGTGTTGACGTGTACTGCAACCATGCACAATTTCAACTTCATATGTTATTGAAATGTATGAATATACTTTAGTAAACTTCAAAGTTGTTTTTCCCAGAATAGTTTTTCATCAAATGACTCGGGGCACTTTCTCTTTATCAACAATAACTGAGCAACTAATAGAGCTTGGTAGTTGTCTTTGGCACCAATGGAAAACCCATACAATTGTCTTTACCTTTATCTCAAAATGTAATTTTCCAACTTACTCCTGATTTTGATGGAGTGGGTCACATATAGGTTGGGGGAAACGTTTTAATCATGAATTTGCTGGCACCCATAGCACAATTATTGAAAGCTCCTCGTGAAACATGTAACCATCTTGACTGTTACAAGCTGTGATGTTTGTTACAGATATTGATGAATGCGAGAACATTCCTAATGTTTGTGAGAACGGCCGTTGTGTAAACACAGAGGCTGGCTACTTCTGTGTGTGTGATGTTGGATTTGAGCTCAGTCCAGACAAGAAATCCTGTGTTGGTAGGTTATGATTAACTTACTGGGAAGTATTTAACAAGATATAAACAAGATTGCCATCCAAAGCAGAAAACACAGATTGCAAGTAGACAAGGGAGCCATTGGCTTATCAAACGATAAATGGGAGCGTACCGTTTGGGCAAATAATATTTACTAAATGGTGCTGCAGTATTACCTAATAACATAGCCTTTCTTTCATGATTGGTAATGACTGGTCTTGGAAAGTGAACAATATTGGGCAATTTATAAATTATTTCTTTTTCGTAATAAAATGTAAAATTCTAAATATTTGTCAGCACTGTTAACTAGATATACTGTTGTCTAAGCCTGGTGATGACTACTGGCAACGTTTAGAAGGTTTAAATCCTACTGCGTAGACAAGCCTATATTTATATGTCATCCACAAAACTGGCATTTGGACCTAGATTATCTGCTGTGATTGACTAGATAGTGATTTTATAGAAAGAGGCATTAAGCAGTGGAAATGTCACACAGAAAATCAGTATTTTCATATATCCATTTAACACTGAACATTTACAAAAACTGCCTAAGAAAATATTACTACCAACATCTTCAAAGCCATGTTTTTAAAACATTGTGTATTCTCCCACGATCCCCTAGTCTCCAGTGTTATTGGACATCTTGTTGTATGGGGCATGTGATGGAACTACAAAAGAGGTTTGTGTAGTTCATGTGTCATCTAAGCAACTGTTCACAATTGTTGACATTTACCTATTCGTACAAAGCATACCATTTCATACCCCACTCCCTGAATTTGTACTTCAAAATGTTGATAATTTTTCATATTGAAAAATATTTCGATGTGGCAATGTTATGACACAGTGCATGTATAGGCCCTGTAGCTGTAGGACATGCAATAATACCAATCAAAATATGTTTACAAACATCTATCTCCAGTAATTTTGTTAAAGCTTTGTGGTTTTCTAGCAATTGCATGGTGTCATATGGAAGATTATTTTCCACGCAATTGTGAATTTCCAAGATGTCAGACTGTTACACTGCCGTGCTGTGAACGGTTACACAATTGATTTAAAACAGTAGTTATATAATAGTTCACCACATGGTGCTACATGACGCAATGGTGATCATATTTTATATATGACCAACATTTACAATTTGAGTATGCAGGCCTTGACCCTCCTCTCCCTTTAGGACACTTCGTACAAATAGGTAAAACATCAACTATTGTGAACTATCCCTAAATCTTCCAGTATTCAAGTGATATAAACCTGTATGTTCTGTTGGTTGATTGATTAACCCTGTTCATTTTCCCATGATCCTGTTGGCCAAGAATTTCACTTCAAAAACTTGCAAGGGGGTGCTAGGCGGATATATCAAGTGTAGCATACTAACATATGCTACTAAAGTCATCATCTGCAAAAGTTGTTATTAACCAACAGCTGTGGTGCTTGCAGGTTGCACTTATTGCAGGATGATACGCTTGTTCCACTATGGTACAAAACGTGTAGTAATTTGTAGGATGCTGGCTGTGTAAACATTTAAGGTTTCGGTATCATTCTACTTTTTGATTTTGTTAACTTCATTATATTTTGATTGGATAAACATATATTAGACTATATTTGAATATGACTAGTAAAAAGTAGCAGTAAAATTTGTGGTGGGTACTTTCTATCCCAACATATAATACATGTCTAAAATGTATGTCCGACACTGAAACTGCCATTCTATGCAATATATGGAAATCAAGTACAAATGCTGTATACACTGTTGTTTGTCATTGCACCAGGCGTGACACATGGCAACTGCTACACTGACAATCTGTGTAGGGACTCTGTTCCCCAGCAGATGTCTCTCAAGGACTGCTGCTGCTCAATTGGTCAAGGCTGGAGCGTTGGTCACATCTGTCAACAGTGTCCACTTCGGGACTCTGGTGAGTGTTGTTTTGGTTTAAGATGACTCTCAAATAATAATGTAGCCCGGTTAGAACATGATAGCTTAATCTCAAATAACTTTTGTTTAATCTCTCTTTTCTGCAGTAATGTTGCATCATCAAACTCTAAGAAGTGAGCCACATTTTGTTACAATTCATGCCTATGTCTTATAAGTACATTACATTTCTTTTTTATTTACATACATTTTTCTTGGAACTGTTTTTTTATTGTAATTATGTGTACATTACTACATGCAGTAAGCATGGCTGTGTTATGACCCTTATTGGAGTTATTTTATTGATGTCAGTGCGATATGCTTGTGACGTCACTGTAACGCTTGAAACTAGTAGATTTTGATCGATATATGGAAGTAAAAGTATTTATGCATGGTAACAACACAAGTCCAGTGTAGATTGAACTAGGCCAAAGAATTACATTTAATATATTAATTAATGAGCCAGAAATTATGCAAGCATACATCATTAAAACGAGATAAATCACAGAATCACAGCAAGCATGCCGACCCCCAAAAGGTGTTTACACATAATAATTATTAAATTATGCCTAGCAGTTACCTGCTACCAGTACCGGGTATTATCTATGCCACTGCTGACTGTTATTGACAATTCACATGGTATCGGTTGGGGTCACTCCACCAAAAGCATGCAGGCAAAACCTTGTGTACAATTCTGTAACAGGGAAAAATGTTAAAGCATTAAGTGCATCTTAATAATCCAACTATCAGATGCGCTATCTACCTTATGATAGAGGGAGGAGGGTGGGAACGAAAACTCCTGATAAGATCACGCAACAATGAACTGTCCAGCAAAACTGGTCTTGCATAAAACCAACCATTTAGTAATAGATGATGATTAACAAGTAAAAATAGAAATCCAGCACGTTTGCAGAGCAAAACCCTTACAACGGCATAAGCTAGCTTAGAAATCAAGTGAGACTGGATCTAGGTCATGCGGCTGCTTAATACCCTTGATACCAGAATTGGTATAACCTCGAACCACTTTCATTATCTTGTTATCCCGCGTAAAATCCTTTATGTCACATAAATGCGTTTATGCAAAATAACAACACAAGTCCAGTGTAGATTGAAATAGGCCAAAGAATGACATTTAATGAGCATTTAATGAAATTAGGCAAGCATACATCATCAAAACGAGATACATCATGTAATCACAGCAAGCATGCCAGCCCCCAAAAGGTGTTTACACATAATAATTATTAAATTATGCCTAATAGCTACCAGTATTATCTATACCACTACTGGGGGTCACTTTGCCACCAAGTCACCCCCTGTGACCGACCCCCACAAAAATTATAATTATTATCGCTAGTGGCTACCCGCCATTTTCATGCGAGTGCAAAGCAGGTAGAGATGCAGCTATTCACCCCACCACTGTCAGGGCGTCAACTGCACCCCACCGCTTTGCTCACAGTTAAAACCTAGCCAATGCTCTGCCACTATGAGAGTATCAACCACTTTCGAACAGTGAATTTACAACATACACAATAATCCCGATGATAGTTTCCACCACAGTCTTGACTACATCGTTACACAACGAACCTCCACGATATATGGAAGTAAGAGTATTTTTTGAAAAAGTGACATGTACATGTATGGTACATATATGAGAAGTTTGGCGGCTCTAGATGGTTGTTTTCATGGTTATGTCAGAAAGTAAAAGATCATGCTGACAGTCCGTTTGTGAGGCCCGCTTACCTTCAATCTGAGCGACATGGTCGTCGCTGACTGCGTTCGGGTTCTACGGAATTTCTTTAGCAAAGTTGGTTGCGTAGGGAACTTAGATGAACTACATGCTACACTATTCTTTCTACTGTTTGCATTACAACTGAATGGCACAAAATAAACCATTCTGACGCTCGCTTCGAAATAACTGCTATCACTGTAAACATAGGTGAATGAATGGAAAGTCCCAGTCTCGCTGCGCTTCCAAAGCTTTAATTTTTATTTCCTTTAATCATGCCATGTATGACATCTGTTGGCTAAGAATGACACCACTGTTGCGAGTCTTTGAAATGTCGTGTATTGTAAATATCTCTGAGAAATTTGGGCCTTAGCTTGTGGAGTTGTTTCAGATGCCTATAGCCGACTGTGTGAGACGAGCCAGGCGTCGATCTATGACCTGTGTAGCCACTTTGATCACCTGTGTCAGAATGGGCGTTGTGTGAACACACCTGGATCCTACAGGTGTGAATGTTACAAGGGCTACAGACTGACACGAGAGGGCATGTGTGTGGGTACGTATCTACATTGTTGTATTCACGAAACACTGGCAGTTGGTTGTGTTCGAAACGTTGAGAGATAGAAAAATGCATATGTTTAAGAGACTCTTAAAACTCCCTACTCAACTCATTTACCCCACTGCGAATCAGGTTTGTTGATGTTCAGATCTGTTGTGCATGAATAGTTTAAGTAAAGTGTGCAGTCAGTTTAATGAAAGAGGGCATACTTTAGTTAAAATAGTTTAAGTAAAGTGTGCAGTCAGTTTAATAAAAGAGGGCATACTTTAGTTAAAATAGTTTAAGTAAAGTGTGCAGTCAGTTTAATGAAAGAGGGCATACTTTAGTTAAAATAGTTTAAGTAAAGTGTGCAGTCAGTTTAATAAAAGAATGCATACTTTTGTTAAAATAGTTTAAGTAAGGTGTGCAGTCAGTTTAATAAAAAGAATGCATACTTTAGTTAAAATCGGTGAAAGAATTGACTTTGATTGTTAGATTGGGTCAAGTTTAAAGTGATGTTGTTTTTGTATATAGTGGACCTAGGGGCGGAGCTACTTTTGCTCTCTTTTTGTCAAAGCCTTGAATTAATTAAAAAGTGGATTTGTACTGGGACAGAATATTGGGTAGTTATGAATAGATTGAATAAGGGTGGCATTGATTTTATCATTGTTTGCCCCCTGCAGACATCATTGAGTGTGAACAGAGTGGTATCTGTCTGAACGCACGCTGTGCCAACACTGCAGGAAGTTTCAAGTGTATATGCAATCCTGGATACTCTTTGTCTACAGATGCCACCTACTGCACAGGTACAGTTCCAACGTTAATTTATTTATTTTAAATAGCACAACATATTGAAGAAAGCTAAGTTACCTTTCAGGTAAGTTAGCTTTTCATTGGCACCCAGAATTGTGTTGAATTTATTACTATTAGTTAGGCCTGTGAGGACGGTGACAATATTAAAGGTAACAGTTTTCAACTTTTACGAAGTGGATGCTAGGCGGTGATACTGGGTTCATGACAGAGACAGTTGTGTAAGCAGATCTTGGGGTGTAAGCTTGACAAACTGGAATGGTGGCACCACCAGATGAGTAAAACAAAACTAACAAATCGCTCGCGTTGATCACTGACTACACAGAAACACCAGACTTCCAATGGGGTAAAATAATGGGGTTTTACTAGCCATATTTCACCCCGCTTTTCCCAGCTGCCAGTTGCACTGTGTTACACATCTCTTCAATGTGTCAGCAGGCCTCTCTGCTATGTTGCACTGTGTTACACAGATCTCTTCAATGTGTCAGCAGGCCTCTCTGCTGTGTTTACACGGCTATCATTGGGGATACAATATATACACCTCTGTATGTTATTACAGAAATAGAAATGGTAATATCTATTAAATATATTGATTAACTTCTATGATCGATCATTGATCGATCATAGATCGGTTAGATAAACCAATGATTGATCATGACAGTTTTACCAGTTCCCAACACTAATATCTAGGGGAGCCAGTCATTGCTCAACTGGTTTGTTTAAACATAAAGCACTGCCACTTCACCTTGTGGTAGACAAGTGATTTATTTAACTGTGCCTGTAAGATGATCACATATTTATGTTGAACACCACTGCACTGGCTGGCAACACATCTCCTCTATTTACAACTTCCAGCTTGAGCACCTAGTTTATGTGACTTGATAGGGATACAGCTCACAAGGTACTGGGAGAAACAAGACAGATTTACTGCTGTTTCCTGTTTGGCTGTGGTCCAGTCTCATAGTTGTTTAATGGAAGTTACAGTTGCTTGTGTTATCTGCCCCACTGTAACATCACTTCTCTGGATGACCAATTATAAATCCACTGATACCAACACTGCCACCAGTCAGAGCAAGTTGCATGCTTAGTGAATTCCTTGTTTGTTATTTGTCAATGCCAAGCTGTGGTTAAATAACACAGTGGACTCGCAGAATCCTGGGTGACAGAATCAACTATTTAGTAGAATCCAATATATTTGCTGAGTTCGAATCATTCGTATTATTGTTGTATTAGAATTTAACGAGATTTAACAAAATCACCATCCAAGGCAACAGCCCAGATGACAAGTGGAGAAGGAAGCCATTGGCTTATCATGTCCAACATTTGTATGTCTATGTGTAACCTGCCCTCCTGAGATATAATTATGTCAACCTTATTTTTAAACATTCACACTGCTAGCAGTTGCACAATCTGTAGATAATTTGTTCCATTCATTTATTGTCCTCTGTGAGAACGAGTACTTTATGATATAAAATCTACACCGATCCTTTACTAATGTTACCTGATGTCTTCTAGTTCTATTTTCTTGCGGAGAAAAAAATATTTATATCAATATTTTTATACCCATTCAATGTCCTAAAAACCTTCTCTCCTACTCTTAACCTCCTAGTCTCTAGGGTTGTTAAACCACATATAATTATGATGTTTGCTTCTTTCCATTCATAAGGAACCACTCCCTCTTTTAGTGATAAGTTGAACACTCTTGCAAGTGGTGTACTGATTTATTCTACTGTTTCCATTAGTAGTTTTGGAGGAATTCCATCCACTCCAGGTGATTTATTATCCTTCATTGCCTTTATTTTCTTAGCTACCATTTCTGGAGTTACAATTAACTGCCCGGAATAGTCTGATTTAGCCTCTTGAAATTTAGCATATGGAACTGGTAATGAACTACACTGAACTGAAATATCCATTTATGTCTTCACCATTAAAAAAACCTTGTGATATTATATTTCTAGCACTATCTACTAGAGGTTCGACCTTGTCTCGTAAGGTTTGTGTACTCCTGACATATGCATAAAAACTCTTGCTGTAATTTTTTATGTTACGTGCTAGTTTGTGCTCATAGCTTCTTTTAGATTGTCCAATTTCAGTTGTACTGCATTAAGTGCCTCTTTGTAATTTGTGTAGTCTTCATCCTTTCTGGCACGCCTATAAATTACCACATAGTTTGCTTGTCTGCTATTTTTTAATAGCTTCTTTCGACAAGTGTTTCTTTCTAGGCCGTTTTCCTTGTTTTTTTAAGGGAACAAATTGTTGAATGATACTCTCAATTTTATATTTTAGAATGTTCCAACATTCAGTTGCTGTCTTATTCCTCAGCATGTTATTCCAATCTAGCTTTGCTAAGTATTTTCTCATATCTTTATATTTACCTTTGTGAAAGTTTCTCCTCGATTATTTTTTTTCCTTTCTGATTTTACATTGATGTCAAAATGTATTTGATTATGATCACTGTTACCCAATGGTTCATGTATTTTGATATTGTCCAGTAATTAATTATGTGAAGACAAAACTGTATTTAATACATTCTCTCCCCTGGTTGGTTTTAGCATGTGTTGAGTAAGGAAACTATCCTGTATTAAAACTAGAAACTGTTGGTCCTCTAGAGACCCCCTCTAGTCTCTAGAGATTTCCATTGTACGTGTCCGTGATTAAAATCTCCCATTATGAAACATTCACCTTTACTCACTTCCTTTATAGTGATTTGTATTTTTGTGTTGTCCTCTTCATTCATGTTTGGACTTCAGTAAACTAATCCAATAGTTCATGTTGAATTTCCTGAAGTTATATTGCACCAAGCAGCTTCATCACAATGTGTTTCCCTATTAAATTTATTTTGTAAGCCTGAATAGATTCTTTAATATATAAAATAACCCCTTCCCTTCTTCCTATTCGATCTAACCTAAACATAATGTATTCTCTGTCAGTCCTAATTCAGCATCTGCTATGTCTTTGTTGACCCATGATTTGGTAATACCAGTTATGTGAGGGTCAGTGTCTTCTACCGTAATGTTTTTAGTTTTTCTTATTTACTATGCTCTTTGCATTTAAACACACACATTTACTGGTTTGTGTCTACTAGTGGCCTCTTATCCTGTTTGAGGCACCTCTAAGTAACTCACTGTGCATCTAGTTTAAACAATGTTTGCTACCAAAAATATTTTTGATGGTATCCATGCCACTGTTGGCTACTGCTGAGAGTTCATCAGCAAACACTGCTGCACCCTTTCCACTTAGATGAAGCCCATCCTTACTGAACATGTCAGAAATCCCAACAAAACATCCCCACAAATCCACAAATCAAATTTCCTCTTCCCTACATGGCTAGCGTGTTAACTGCCATCCTCCGGCAATTTTGTTAACCATGACTCCTGCTTCCCATTACTTGTAAAATCCCTGACAGAATTATCTGCTCAACCTGTGTCTGCTTAAGTTTTCTAACTAACTGCCTGTATTTCTTAATTATGGCAGTCTCTTCTTTATTAGTCCCTACGTGTACTAGAATAAATCATCCCTTGCGGGGATCCATGATTTTCCTGCCCTATGTGATAACGTCTATTTTATCCCTGGAAAGCAAACCACCACAGTAACGTTAATGAGCCCTCCCTAAGATGGCTCTTTGTTGATCTGGTGATGGCATGTCCGCTGACAGAGACTGTGTATATGTGTGTAATATATCACTAATAAATGAACTTCATTAAAACGTTTTAATGTACAGGTGTTTGACTGTCATTGGTGATAGCGCGACATGTTGTCAGGAAGTATTATTGAACTTGTACATTTCGCGCTTGAAATGAATTTGTAGCCACATTGACGTTGTTACTCTAACAATAAAATTTTAAATGGCGATGTCGAACATTCCTCCGCCCAAACCTCTGAATATTAACGACAAGTCAGCGTCTAGTCTATAGCAATCCTGGAGGAAAACATGGAATTGATTAAGCTGCTGAGAAAAAGCGAGTGTGTACACTTTTGTCCGTCATTGGCGAGGATGCAGTTAAGGTGTTTGAAACTGTCCAGTATGCGGGAGGGGTAAGTGAGGATACATTAGTTGACGTGCTTACAAAGTTCAAGGAACAATGTAATCCTAGACAGAACACGATATATTAAACAGTACAGGTTCCAATGCAGGTACCGGGAGGCTGGTGAAACTGGTTCACACTACCTGACTGAGTTACGACGCGCCGCAGAAAGCTGTGATTTCGCAAATATTACAACAAATCAGATAGTCAGGGACCGTTTCGTACACGATATGAGAAACTGCCTGTATTTCGTAACTATGGCAGTTGTACCCTCCCTCTCTGCATTATTAATCCCTATGTGTATTAGATTAGATCCCTTGCCAGGACCCATGATTGTTTGCACCCTCTCTGTGATAGCCTCTTTTTTTTTTACCCCTGGAAAGCAAACCACCACGCGATCCCACGTTTATCCACTTAGTGATTTCTTCCAAAAAACATAACATATTTGTTAAGCAAGACCTATAGCAGTATGTGGATGGGCTATGTGAGTGACATGCACTTGTGTAATATTATGTTCAGACATTTGTGCTGTAAAATGTTGGTACATGTATTTGTGTTTTTCTTGTACATGTGTATATATATAATTCACTGCTGGGTGTGTATGTGAGAACATGCTCTTCCATGGGTTTCCTGCTTGCTTTGATACTAATTGGAGAGCATATGTTCTAAAGTGTCTTGTGTTGGCAAGTAAGCAGCTCTAATTACTTTCTACAGCTCCTGGAGAGTGTTGCCTGTAACCCAGACCAGCATATGTCCATTTTCTTCTTCACTATTTGAAAGTGTGGATGTTAACCTCTGACCAGTTGGAAAGTATACAAGCAGCTTGGCTTGTAATTGTGGTTCATTTTGCCAAAGCAATGACGTATAACTATTTATTTGATTGGTTTATTTGGAGGGAGCATTGCTATGTGAGCCAATAAAATTGGTGGATGCTTGGGAACGTTCTGAGCTCGCCACACGATGGGAGTCATGGTGAAAAGAAAAATGACAGGAGGCTTTTCTAAAGGCATAACATAAGCTACACGATATCAAAGAAGAGGAATCAAGTGACGATGTCATAAAAGTGCTGGCACCGGTGCATGTCCCCGCAAAGAAGGCGAAATTTGAACATTCATTCCTAGAGAAGTGGAAGGCCAAATGAGCGTGGCTTGTGAAGACAGACAACGGGATGAAATGCAAAATACACGTTGCAAGTTCGTCAACAAAGACAACACTTTCACAAGTGGATGCAAAAATTCCAGTGTCTGATAACACTTTCTATGCTTCCCTTTGTATTAATGTCTAAGACAAAATAGTTAATATGTGTTGTTTTAGGGTTAAAATTACGTTACGTGATTGGCTCTTTTGTAACAGTTGCAAGTGGCCCACATTTCTTTCATTTGCCCATTTTTGGAACGCTAGTGGGGGAATTTTTTAAATGTTCTAGAAACATCACTGAAGTGAGGCCAGCATACACAGGTTATAAATGCGTGTGTTTAAATGCAAGGAGTAAATAAGAAAAACGAATTAAACATTATGGTAGAAGATACTGACCCTCACATAATTGTATAACTGAATCATGGGCCAATATAGACATAACAGATACTGAATTAGGACTGACAGGATACGTAATGTTTAGGAGAGATCGAATATGAAGAAGGGGAGGGGGAGTTATTTTATATGTTAAAGAATCTATTCAGGCTTATGAAATAAAATTACAAAGAGAAGCAGATTGCGATGAAGCTGCATGTTTGGTGCAAAATAGTTTCAGAAATTGAACATGAACTATTTGATTAGTTTCCCGAAGTCCAAACATAAACGAAGAGGATAACACAAAAATACAAAATGCTATAAAGGAACTTAGTAAAGGAGAATGTATCATAATGGGAGATTTTAACCATGGACACATACAATGGAAATCTCTATACAGAGTACAGCGGGTGAGGACCAACAATTTCTATTTTTAATGCATGCTGAGTAAGGATAGCTTCCTTACTCAGCACGTGCTAGAACCAACCTGGGGAGATGTATTAGATATAATTTTGTCATCACAAAAAGAAATAGTGGACAATGTAAAAATACGTGAACCATTGGGTAACACTGACCATAATCAAATACATTTTGACATCAATGTGAAATAAAAAAGTAAACATAAAAAAACGTACAGGTGAAACTTCCACAAAGGTAAGTATAAAAATATGTTGTAATATGGGGAGGTTTCAAACTAAAAATCAGTTTTGAGTGGGGTACCACAAGGATTTAGGTATTAGGACCTATATTATTCTTAATATATAAATGACTTGGATGACAGTATAAAAAGCAGGGTTGTTTGATTTAAATCATTTGATTTAAGATTTAAATCATTAATTTAAATCATGATTTAAATCACTCCAAAAAAATCATTGATTTGTGATTTTTTTCTTCCGGTTGTTTTAATCGCTGATTATTATATGAATTTAACACAAATAATTGTTTACAAGCATCGAGATCAACAAAGTTTTGTATGTTTTTAATGCAAAACACAAAGTGCGCACACTTGCGTAGCTGTATTGTCTCCAGATAGACTGATAGTCAAATATTTTATGACATTGTGTATGTTTGAGCTATTCCCTTTCTGAATGCAGTGAAGCCACACAAACTTGTCTTCCAGAGGAAGTATCTTTTCAACACAGAAGCCATGAGTTAAAGTCCACTTATAGCTTGTGCTAGTTGTTACCAATTCAGTATGTTGACTCAGTTGTTTAATACTGTACAGTTTGTATTCTGGTTAGAGACCCTTAGAGTACACAGAGCCCTGGACAGGTGCTAATCCATCCTATAGGCAAACAATAATTACCACTGCTACAGCCACAGACACACAGCATGCTTTCCTTTCCAAGACAGATTATGCAACTACAGGGGGTTAGGCCTTGTTGACATTGTCTAATGTCTTTATATAAGCAAAAATCATGTACCCTCTGTTAAGACAAGAACCCAAATCGATTTGAATATAACATGTTTGAAAGAGTTTACAAATTTAAACATCTATATAAATATCTATATACCAGATTAAAAAAAATATTAAAAAATAAATAAAATAAATCTGATTTATTTCAACCCTGATAAAAAGTAATGTACTGAAGTTTGGGAGATACTGTTTTGGGTGCTACTGTAAAAGAAAAGGACTTAGGAGTTACAATAAGCGCTGATATGAAAGTTTCAGAGCAGTGTGGTATTGCAGCTTCAAAGGGTAATCAAATTCTTGGCTTGATTAGGGGAAACATAAGTAAAAAAGCTAATTATACCTCAGTATAAAGCAATAGTTAGACCTCATTTAGAATACTGTGTACAAGCGTGGAGACCATATCGTAAGAAGGATATAGATACGCTTGAACGCATACATAGGAGAGCAACTAAAATTATTCCAGAACTGAGAGGCCTTAGTTATGAAGAATGCATGAAAGAATGTGGTTTAACAACTGTAGAGACAAGGAGGTTAAGAGGAGATCAGATTGAAGCTTTTAAGATATTGAATGGGTGTGAAAATATTGATGGAAATATGTTTTTTTCAGGAAGTACTCGTTCTCACAGAGGACAATAAATTAATGGAACAAATTGTCTACCGATTGTATAACTGCTAGCAGCGTGAATATGTTTAAAAACAAGGTAGACACATATCTCAGTAGGGTGGATTACACGTAGATAAACATTATTGGACTCTCGATAAGCCAATGGCTTCCTTGTCCACTTGCCATCTGGGCCTTTGGCTTGGAAGGCAAATCTTGTTAAACCAGTGCAAAGTTTCAAACAAACGTGATATTTTTTCAGAAAGAGGACTAGTTTAAATAGTAAACAAAGACCAAAATATGTTACATATTCAATTTGGATGCAAGCAGCTTGACCATATCCCATTGACAAGTATAAGAATAGGTGTATACAAATTTATTTTCATTTGGCGAGTGAATTTTGCTAAACTATGACATTTTTGACGTAGGGTTATCTAACAGTAACTGCCCATGAAATTAATATGTTGCTTGGTTTTTTTAGTAAACCCCTTGCGTGATATTCTTAATTGTGGGTGTAACTCTTATAGGGGCATTGGCCCAAAACCATGACTTTTGTTTCCAATAAAAAAATCAAGGGATTTCTGTATTACACTATATTAGGGTCTTGTTTCAATAAAAAATTATATAATTTTACTTTCTTTGTTTATTGAAGACAAAAATATTTAATTTAGAAACCTAGTAACAACAGTACCAGAATGATAATGCAATTCATTTAAGCATATCTAAAAGTGTTATTTACCTAGAGATTGTTGCCTATCCTATCAAGATCCTAAGTACGATGTATTCTTCCCAGAGAAGTTGAGATGGCATTGGAATGAACACGTAAGCTGGCGATGAAGTGTAAAGTGCTCCGAGCAGTCCTAAGGACTGGATTCTTAATAACCAAAAGCCTCTACACGTAAATAACAGTTTTGGATATGTACAAAAGAACTGTGTTATCATGAAAATTAACTACCCTGAGAAATGTTCAGCAACCATACCAGAACATTTGTTATATTCTATTTAAATAGATACATTTTGTCATGGTACTTTCTTTCTCCTGTTACTTTTTTCCAGTTCCTTTTTGGTAACTTTTAGTCATACAGTCATAATTTCCTGCCTGGCCTGAGCTACATACCTTATGAGATTCTGCACCAGTAACTGAACTACTTAGTTCCATTGCATGGTAATTAACAGGCAATAAATTAAAGCAGTCAGTTGGTCACTGAAGGGGTGTACCAACTGCCAGCTTCAGACAGGGTCATTACCATCAGAACACTTATTGGAATGGGTGTTGCTCCCACAACACATGTCCCAAGTGATTCCCCTTTCCCATATGCATCAACACACCACCAATGCTGATACTTCCCACATGGACTGGAGGGGAGGTGCCAAATTGTTGTCTGATGTCTTACCCCATTGAATGCTATTCATATCACAATGTATTAGATGACTTTTTAACATAGAAGTTGTTCATGATACTAATTTCTACCGACCAGTGGGAGGAGAAATGTACCCATTTTATAATTTGGTATTTATGTGGGATCATGGACAACCCAATGGCATACAAAAACAAGTTTTTTAGTTGCTGGGTTTTAACTTTTCTGGTATAGAATTGTCCAGTATTGAATTGCGCCTGATCATTGCAAGGCCATCACTTTTTTATAGTTAACTATTTATTATTATATACATATATATTTAACACATATATTTAATGTATATTTTTAACGCATCTGTCGATGAATCAAAACAATGAGTTCTTTCCGTGTGTTAAAAGTTAATGTAATACTAATAGACACAATGTCATACCCAACCAATCAGTTGTAGGTCGAAATGCGCTTCCTCTATTTTGACTGAAACAGCAATATTAAAAAAAAATTACTTATTTATTTGTTAAACTTCTGTTTTTATGACTTATTTATATTTTTAACTTATTTATTTTTAATGTGTACTCGTATGTTTATAAGTTCTGAAATAAAAGTATTTGTATTCTTAATATCCGATGCTCCCCTGCCCCCTTAACATCAAACGTGTTTGAGCTGCCCCCTGTGTGTACCCCCTAATGACAGCCGTGTAAACACAGCAGAGAGGCCTGCTGACACATCAAAGAGATCTTCCTAATACAGTGTAACTGGCAGTTGGGAAAAGTGGGGTGAAATATGGTTAGTACAACCCCATTATTTCACCCCAGTTACCTCTCCATGGGAAGTCTGATTTTACTGTGTACTGGTAGCATAGTCAGTGATTACATGTAGCCCCATCTGGTCACAGCTCAGTGAAACTGCCCTCACCCTTATAGTATCACTCTATCAATTTCATGCAACTTAATAGAGTCATGCCTACAAATGAAAGTGATCAGTTACCTAAAACTGATATGTCACAGTTTTTCAAATGAATTTTGTTAATTGCATAGAATTAGCTTGTTAAATAATGCAGTATAGTCATCTGATTTAGATAGTTTAGAAAACCTAAGCCATTTTTTAAAACTGTTCAATACACATTACAAAAAATTATTGTGTGTAAATAGTTCTGTTGGAATGTGCATGTGCGTGCGCATGCATACATGCACATATATGCATGCACACGCACGCACACACACACACACACATATTTAAATAATTCAAACAAACTCTAGGAAAACTGGCTTAAATAAAAAGTAGTAATTTAGCTATTTCATCTCAAGACATTTTGGTTGTTGGTAATTTCCTATTTAGCTTTGTCTGTTGAACTGACTGGCAACTTGCAGATATGAACGAGTGCGAACATGTAGGAATGTGTTCCAACGGTGAATGTATCAACGTTGCTGGTTCCTACAAGTGCCAGTGTAACCCAGGCTACAAGCAGTCGCCCAATCAGCAGATCTGCATTGGTAAGTTACCCTCTATGCATGGATTTCATTTGGCAGAATTTCACTATTATTTCAGGAAATGTATTAACTCATCTGAATGTGTTGTTTTATCTGCTTTTTCTCTAACTTGTTGTTCAAAATATTTTTTATTAGTTTAAATTGTGCATAACAATAATTATTTATTGCTTGGCAATCTTAACATTTTATGTTTTAAGTGCCTTTGAAATGATATTGTTTGCTTAAAGGGTAGACATGTGGCCTTGTATACCCCAGCTAGGGTATGAAAGGGGTAAGTAAGTACAGTCGCGCCTCGTTATAACGCGGTGGTCGGGGTCCACGATATCGGACCGCGCTGTAAGCGAGGCGCGTTAGGTGTTCCCATATCTGCCACCAGGGAGCTACTAAACAACAGCGATCGCCGCCCGCTGCACCAAGTCCATCAACGCTGTCGAAGCCCTGTGTGCTTGCAGCACTGTCCTATACGCCAACATGCAGTTTATGGAACTTATTAAACTTTTTTATGCTAGCATCAACATGTATTATTTTTAAATGTCACACCCTGATGATTATTGAACTGAATAAAACACATTTACGTATATAGTTATGCCTTATGGAATAGATCTACTATGATGATGACGTACTAGCAAAGGCAATAGGAAAATAATAACCTGGATCTGAGTAGCCGAAAACATATATGATTTGACAACCTTAGTATGTAAGCTGATAAAACACCGAAAACGACAATAGGTAGAATTAATAATTGTTTCACTTCGTCTTTGAACCGTTCTCGACCAAAGCGCAAATTTATTACGCACCACTTAACATCGATTCATCGTTTCATATGCGGATGACGAATTCGTATTTTTTGCGCACCGGTAGAGCCTTGGGTTAGGAATTTGGCATGTTGGTTTCACGTCGCGAAAACGATTAAATTTAGGATGTAATGGAAGCATGTCATTTCACCCAAGTGTTATGCTGGTATTGCGTATTAAATGCATTTAAAACTATTAATCTGATTCGTACGCGAGGCGTATTTTTGAAGCTCGATTGCAATTTACAAACTGTCGAAGCGAAGCGCGAAGCCAGCGTCAGCGACAGCGATTGATGTCGGCGACAGTGCAAGACAAACAACACATTGATACTCGTTCATTGACATTGTTCGCCTAATGTTTCTTGAGAATTGTCAAAGCAATTCTAAGTAGGTTTAAGCAGGCCCATTTGGCATTTTCCCCTGGCGGCAGAAAATCGGGGTCCACGACCGACTGCGTTATATCTGAATCCGCGTAATAACGGGGCGCGTTATAACGAGGCGCGACTGTAAATAAAATGAAGGCATATCTGACTAAGCATTTGGTTACAAAGCAGTGGCACTTGTGGCAGTTATGACATTCATGTGTAGTGTGGTAATGCTACATCTGAGAATACAATGAGAAACAAGGAGGAAGTAAATATTCATATTACTCCTGCTTTTATAAAAGTATGGTGCCAAATCTAGTTAGAAACTACTCAAGGTGTTTTACATTAAACATTAAATTACTTTAACCTGATGCACCCTGAACACCGAAATTTCGGTGTTGGGGTGTAGTGTTCATATTGATCGCCATGTGGTGCCATGCTCGTTCACTTTGGTTATGCTGTTGGTGCCCAGATGAAAACAACACATGTGCTGACGTTTTGAGCCATTTCTCGAATCGATCCGTCAATTATTAGTATTTTTGCGAATTTTTTTAAAGTGACTGATATCTCGTCAATGTTTTATGATTCATGGTTATGATGACTATGAGCGGGCATTGCATCTATTGTGTTTTACATCCGATAACGTACGTAAATTACATTAGTAGCGGACAAGACAACGACATCGATGTGTCAATGACAATGATGTGTTGTTACTGTATTCATAGTCTTTTGATGTAACATTTGACTCACATTTGCAGAATTACTGCATTTATATTCCTTGAATTTTTCTTTTCTTTTCCATAAGTTATTATACTACAATACATGGTGTGCTCTGATATATATATGTCAGTAGATTACATGTACCTATGAAACATTCATTATTATGCATTTTGTGAACAGTTTTGTGTGCTTTATATGTATATATGCGATCAACCAAAATCATAGCACTTGCTTGCTAATTGTAATATTTCACAGGTAAATGCAGATATTATTATAATTTCTCTTGCTGCTCATAGAGGACATGTAGGCCTACCTTGCAGTACCAAACTTGCCTCATTTTGTGCTTTATTGTGTCCATGAGTTACGAAATAAAACTAGATTTCGTATTTAATTTTTCACTTTGCAATTGTTTACATATGCTAATTATATGCTAATTAGCCACAGTTAATCATAACATTGATAGTGTTATTACCATTGGAAAGATAAATATTCTGTGATTCAGAATATGTATATATTGTAAGGGTTTTGATGAAGACTTTACGTGTTACAGTGCATTTTATAATCCCATGGGTTGAAACAAAATCAACTCCCCCAGAAATTCAGGGCTTATCAGGTTAAATTAACTAAATAAATGTCATTAAAATTAACTAATTAAATTACATTAAAATTAAAGAATTACATAAAAATTAAATAATTACATTAAAATTAAGCAATTAAAACATTAAAATTAAATAAGTAAATTACATTAAAATTAACTAATTAAATTAGATGTAATTAAATAATTACATTAAAATAAAAAGTAAATGATATTAATGAAATTAAAGTACATTTCAACCCTGGAGAGATACTATCATGTAGTCGTGCTATGGAACAAATTCAATGAATATGTTCTTATAGGCGTACACCAGGTCTGTCACATAGCCCTGGCGTTTCTCTTCATGATAGTAATGTAATTGAAATTGTCACTTTCTTATGCCCCTAAAATTGTTCAGGGAACAGTCTGAAAAACTCATCTCACCCCTTCACTCTGTTCAGTGTTACTTGGACTTACAAGGCTGGTTGCTGTTGGCTTTGACCCCTTTTCCTGATAACCACATCATATTGGTTGACAGGTTTCAGTAGTTGAGTGAAAAGCAATGAATATGAACATTTGTTACATGGACTAAATATTGGATACATTACAACTGTAATTATAATTAGTAGTATAAAATAAATTGCATTTACCCATAGTTAATTGGGATTAATAGTTTTAATTTTTCAGTAATTGAGAACTGAGGCAGATTAATTGTCGTTGTCAGTTATTGGTGAATGTGCCATGCACAATACAGTGTATTCTTAATAATTTTACTTAGAAGCTGCTGTATGCTCAAATATTACACACAAAAAAGATATATTTATAAATTCAAAGAACAGCACAAAAGAGTAACATTAAACACAGCTATGTAGATATAATTATTAGATAAAACTAATTGTAATAGTATAAATGAACACAAAACCCAGTTATTAAATATAGTTATTTGTGATAGTAAAACTTCTATAGCATGTAAATCCTCAGAGGCATGACAAACTGCAATCATTAAAGGTGCCTCCAGAATTAGATTTTTTTTTAGTCTCATTTCAAATTAATTTTGCGAAAAACCAAACCTACCTAGTATCCACTGCAACGTGCTAGCTCGTATGTGCACATTTTGTATGTAATGTTTGTTAAATCATCAGACAAACTTTTAAATTACTTAATGCTTGTTCAAACATAAAGTGAAGTGAAAATCAAAATGCTGGAAATCATGATTTTCACCCTTGGTAAAAGTTTGTAACTTTGTCATTGGCAAGAGGATTGAAGTCACGCTCATGATCGATACTTGATACTTACCAGATCTAACGACTGAAGTCAATTAGTTCGATGATTTGAAAAAAATAGGCATTTTTTTATTAAACAGACTGCGCACATTACTTAAACTAGTCACACTCTACACATCTGGACATAAACGAACCTGATTTGCGATAGGCTGAACCTTTTGAGGAAGCAGCTTTGAGTATGATATCATGAAAAGGGTTGTGCAGAAGCCATCATCAGAGCAAAGAACTGCTGAGGATTTAAGGTAGAAATGCTATTTCAAACAAATATGTCTATTTTTTGCCGAAAACTCTAGTTTCAGATGATTTTAACATGATGGGGAGTTCATTCTAATTGTAACAGTACTTGAGCAATTGGCATGCAGTTATTACTGTAGGTTACAGTGACAGGTAATTGGTGCCAGATGTGGATACAACAGCAGTAATAGACTGTCTGCATCCTGTGGGGTGTGATGACTAAATGCGTCACTTCAGAGACATAGTTTCTGTAGCATCCTGTCTTGCCAAAGGCTCCAACACATCAGAAGTGGCCTGGAGACTGAAACCTGTCCACATCTATCTTAGGGTGTCATCAGTGGCAGTGACTTCCTGAACCACCAGGGAGGGCATACTTCAGGGCTCAGTAGGTCAACTCCTCTTGTGACCTCTACCTGATATTATAAACACCCCTCTGCAGCTGGCTGGCAAATGTCTCTTACCTGGAAGCCCTTAGCAAAATAATCTATATAATTTTTATTGAATATTCTATAGGATTTTTGCAGACACAACTGTATAGAATCCAGAAAATATAATCTATAGAATGTTAATAGAATATTCTGTCAAATTTTTTTTAGAATATTCTATAGAATTTGAAGTTTCTGTAGAAAATTTAAGCAGACAAACTGTTTCTATAGAATCTGTAGTATCCTATATATTGTATACAACATTTGGAAATGTGTATGTTACATTGATAAAACTTTGATTCTAAGATTGATGTTTTGATAATAAAACTAATATTTTCAATCAACACCTGTATGCCTAGCAGTCGTGTGTTATTTCCATGAAGATGACAGACTGATGTGGTAGCACAATGACTTCTGTTGCAGACATTAATGAATGCACAGAGAATGGCAAACTCTGTCTCCATGGCAACTGCGTCAATGCACCTGGTTCCTACAAGTGTGAATGTGACGCTGGTTACAAACTTTCACCAGATGGTGCCTACTGCTGGGGTAAATATTATTCGTAGTGTTCATGTCACATGAGGACCATTTGAGAACCACCTTTGGACTTTCTTTTTTCTCTTATTGATGACCATTCAAGTATTATGGCTGAATCTTTTTTGAATTCATTAGAACATTTGCAGAATCAACCACAGTTTTTTAGGGATATTTAAACTATGTCAAAATTCACATTCCAAGAAACTCTGACATCATCCATTTAAGGAAACAGTGGTTGTTGTGAATATTCCAAGTAACTGCTGTTGGTCTACATGAACAGATGACGATGAGTGCAAGAAGACAGGGATGTGTACGAACGGTCGCTGCGTCAACCTCGATGGCAGCTACAGGTGTATCTGCGATGTTGGCTTTATCCTCTCTGATGATGGCGAGGCCTGCATTGGTGAGTTGCTCTTCGTTGCTATGCACCAAACCTGAGTTAATGAGGGAGCTGTTGGGCAGAGAGAGTGAGACCTGCTCTGTCAGTCAACAGAAGGTTAATTATTTATCCCTGTGTGAGATCTTTTACTTGACCAAGGCAGGGTTGGGTTCAGTCTAATTTGTAATTAATTGCAGTTAGAATGTAATTGTAATTTAGACACTTAGACTATGCTAATTTTCCTTGCTAAGTTAACTTAGTGTGGAGTGCGATGATTTTTAATTATTTACTTAAAAGGCACTATATCAAGAACCAATTTTTAGAAAGGTGTAATTGAGTTTTTAATAAAGCTGTGTAATTGACCAATGATTGAACCCACCCGTGGCAGCAAAAACCACACATAAACCCGTCTAAAAATTAGCAGTAATGGAACATGTAATCTTTTTATAAAACAATGTAGTTGTACTCAACCTTTCCAATTGACCCTTTTAATATAGGAAGTGGCGTAATTGTAATTAACATTCCACGAAATACTGTAATTGTAATTAACCTTCCACAAAATATTGTAATTGTAATTAACACCCATGATATATTGTAATTGTAATTAACCTTCCGTGAAATATTGTAATTGTAATTAACCTTCCATGAAATACTGTAGTTATAATTAACCTTTAATGAAATATTGTTATTAACCTTCCATGAAATATTATAATTAACATTCAATGAAATATTGTAGTTGTAAGTGACCTCAATGAAATACTGCAATTGTAATGAACATTCCATGAAATACTGTACTTGTAATTGACTTTCAATGAAATACCGTAATTTTAATTAACCTTCAATAAAATACTGTAATTAAGCTTTTATGATGTTGTGTAATTGTCATAGAATATTGGAATTGAACCCACCTTGGACCAAGAAACAACAGCTTCTAACGTCTCATTTGTAAGACATATTTCCAACGTCCTTGGAAACCAAATGCTGGACAAATCAGCAAGTTGCACTGTATCGTTGAAATAACTCTGGGCTGCTCTGCCTTTTTCAATCTACAGCATAATTGTAGACTGTCTCCTTCAAAAGATTTTGTTAGCTTCTATACCATATTAAATTGTTTAATGACTGTCCTTAATATTATCACTGAATCACTGCCATTAAATCTAAATGTCAACCATTTTAACCGTGAACCAAAACACATCATAATGCATATATACACAGGCAGAAGTTGCCCAAACTATATGTTAGGTTTCAATGAAATGGATAATAGGTTTTTTTTCTCCACAGGACCAAATCTCTGTTTCATTCAGGTCATCTCACAGTAATGTACTTGTAGAGGTGGTCAAAAAGATTATGAGATTTGTTTATTCTGTTTATATTGACAAGACCCCAAATGTTTACTTCATATTTACATGCTATCATTACCAGTAGTATGTTACTGATTGACCACTGCTGTTACCCAGTATCTACTGGCCTCACACTCCACAGCCCCCATTAATCCATCACCCCACCCCTACCCCACACACAGGTTGTCTACTTTATTGGCACAGACATGTGGCATTAGCTACAGCATGGAGGGGTTGTTTGACAACCTTCTATAGTATACAATTATGTTTGCTTATTTACCCTTCAATATAAGTACATTGATGTTTCTGTCCAGTTGTACCCCATATAATTCTGGTGAAGTAGCATTTACGGAAGTCCTTAAATCACCACTGCCTTCTAACTGGGCAAGTTGTACAACATACATCAGACTGCACTTTGAGTATTGTGTACAAACCTGGTCCACTTACTATGCTAAGGAAACTTTAATGCTTGAGAAAGTGCAACAACTAAACTGGTTTTAGGATATAAAAAATTACCATATCAGGAAAGATTAAGACTAAAACTACATAGATCAGAAGAATTAAGATTGTGTGGAGATTTGATTGACAAATTGAAGTTATTAACTGTGAAGGAGAATGTAAAGCCAGATCAGTTTTTAAATACAAATATCAATAATCGCAGAGGCCATAGTAAGAAATTAAATAAAGAGCAATGCATGAAGTTAGCACAATTATTTTTAGCCAGGGAGTAATTGATATTTCCAATTCCTTACTGGATTATATTATATTTGCATTTAACTAATTAACAGTACAGAAATAGAACAGATCATTCTTGGAATAAGATATTGGCTGATTATATAAGGCTTACTAGTAGCCTTGCAAATGCTCTTTATTTGTAAGTGTAAGTGTGAGTGAGGCCACTAGGTGAATTGCCTAGGATAATGCCACTCTACAGCTGTGCAAAAGTAGACAATTAACCCGCTCTGTCAGCACACGCACACGGGTTCTGGCAGATTGTCTGAGGGCATTAGCGTAGACCCACCAGACTTTCTGGTGTGTACCCAGATGTTTCCTGATTCCTGAAAAAAAATTGAATTTGCCACAATTGGGCCTGTTACGGGTAAGCTAATGTAAAATACAGTCAGATTAACAAACAAACCAATTACACCTACACTTGCAAAAGTTTCCAGTCAGTTTCAGTTGACATTGTTTTTTGCTTTGAATGGCAATTTAATCTTGTTAAATCGTGTCACATCGTGTTATATTGTATCAAATCATGTTAAATGTGTGTGAATATGTAAACATTTTTTACAAATGTCTCATAAGTGCGGGTTACATAGATGAATAATCGTTGGACTCTTGATAAGCTAATGGCTATCATGTCCACTTGTCATCTCTAGTTTTTGCTTTGAATTGCAATCTTATTAAATCTGCAGGCAAAGTTGTGGGGTACAACTGTGTATGCCCTGGTGGGCGTGTCGATGTGTTCTGTCTGTGGCAGCGTGAGAACTCTCTTTGGTGCCACCACACACACAAGTCCTTGGTGACTTTTTATGGCTAGAATTGTTGGTGCGTACTCTTGTAGTAAGAACCACAGGCTTGTAGCAAGACTCAGTGACACTTGCATTGCAGGAATGCTTGGATTGTAATGGCAAGGCCATAACTGTTAGGGTGATGTGTTGGTGAATAGATAATAGATACTGCCAGTGAAGCGAGTGATGCCTTGATTGGTGGCATGTGAACCAATGTAGGCTAGACATGCCTTGTAGTGAACCTGACAGTAAGGTTGTAGGACAGATGTAGGGATGTGGTCTGTTACAAAATTCTCTGTCACAGGTCGGCATGTACTACTCAATCTTATGAGGTACTTTCTAAAAATACCTGCAGTCAGTGGGGGATGAAAGACGTTCTGTGGCTAATGTTAGCACCTTCCCCACACTTTATGCACGTAGGCAGGACAGTTGATTAATATCCCACTTCTCATGTTCTTCCCACACATACTTGTGGAGTGTGGTCAAGAAGCCAGGGAAATTTGCCAAGAACCCGGAATTTGCAGGCTCCATTTTCTATTAAAATGATCAATGTTGACATTTGCTTAGTCGACCTATGAGGGCATTGATCTTTAGGAATATTAACTAATGTTAATTGTGGTAGGAAGTTCCTAGCAAATTCATTTGAAGTATTTTGCAGTTTATTTTTCCATTTCATGTAATTGTACAGGCAAGTTTTATTTTACTTTGAAAAACAATAAACATTCTTTGCTTGAATACTCAGTGAGTCTCATCAAAATAAATTACTATAATTCTTTTAATCATGTTGCATTTATGACCTTCAGTACTGAAATTTTTTTTCAAAATATTACTGCAACTATGTTAAAAAATTACCTCCAGTTTCAAAAGTGTCTTGTAATATCCTGTCCCATTACTAACCATATCAAATCCACCAGCTCTTCTGCCTAAACGATTTTTCTTCATAATGTGCAAAATCATATAAATTGGCAAATGTGTACAACATTTATTTGTTACTTTTGACTGTTGTGTGGGTAGGATGTGGATTTCTGGGCTGCCTCAACATTGACTGGTGCCTCACTTGTGTTGGTACCATGGTGCCCTCTGGTGATCAACATAGAAACAGAAGTTCTCTAGATCACTAAGTTATTCGTAATCTGTACTGCTATTTATTGTCTGCTTGTGACACATTAGAGCAAATATGATTGCTTAGGATCCTATGATCATTTACATTCTAGAATTTGTACTACAGGTGTAGAATTATACTAATTTCAATTTCATTTGCCCAAAGGGGTACATCTTTACTGCCAATCGTCTTTGAAGTAGCTGCGCTTGCAGCAGAGCCGAAGCAATGGTAATATCTTAAAAAGGTTATTTGCTGACACATTTTAAAAGTCAGTCTTCAGAACAGATATACATAGAAGTTTCCCTTTAAAACATTTTACAAAGCTTCCCAACTTGCAACTAAACTATGAGAAATATTTGTATAAATTGCAAGTCTGTTTGTTTTGGTCAGACGTGAACGAATGCGAAGTGGTGCCCGACGCCTGTGTCAATGCACAGTGCATCAACAACCAAGGCAGCTACAAGTGCGAGTGTTTTCTTGGCTTTACTCTTGCCAGAGATGGACGCACTTGTCTCGGTACACCACATTCTCACACCATGCCATCACTGTTCTACATCACTTTGATCAAGAGAGTAATAGTAATGTACATTTCATTTAAGCCATGACAATCTAAAGAATGTTTTTAATACTGTAAGTTCTAACAGCATCCACTTGAATAACTATTTATGTTCGTGGCAATATATTGTGAAATTATTAACATACATATTATTATTTGGTTGTACTTCATAATTGTTCATCTGTAGTAAAGGTCATTACTGTCTTGTGGGTAGTTATTCAGACACTGGTAGTAGCTGCAACACAGATACACAAGAGCTACGCTTGAGCTACAGCTACAACAAGTGAAAACAACAGGGTAACAAGTAGTTTACAAAGCAACAATAAAGACAAAGCCACTGCAAAGCCACCACAAATAAGCTACACCACAGCTACATCAAAGTCACACCACAGCTACAGAAAAACTACACAACAGCTACAGCAAAGTCACATCGCAGCAACAGCGAAGTCACACCACAGCTACAGCAAAGCTACACCATACCTACAGCAAAGTCACACCACACCTACAGCAAGGTCACACCATAGCTACAGCAGTCACACCACAGCTACAACACAGTCACGCTACAGCAAAGTCACACCACAGCTACAGCAAAGTCACACCATAGCTACAACAGTCACACTACAGTTCTGTGAGGCAGCTACAACAATAACAGCTACAGCAAAATCACCACAGCTATGGCAGAGTCACACCACAGCTGCATCAAATTTACACCACAGCTACAGTTAAGTCCCACCACAGCTATGGCAGTCACAGCTACAGCAAAGTCAAACCACGCCTTCACCAAAGCCACACCACAGCTAAATCACAGTCACACCACAGCTACAGCAGTCACACCACAACTACAACCAAGTCACACCACAGTTACAACAAAATAACACCACAGCTATGACACAGCTACAACAAAGTCACTCCATACAATAATCACCTACAATTAACCATACACAATGTAGACGATGAATCCCCACAACTAGACAGCTGCAGTAACGAGACTGTATGATTGTTGCAGAGACTCGCCGTGGCCTGTGTTACGCCAGTATCCGTGGGGGTCAGTGCCTCAACCCCTCGGGCACGGTTGTCACTCGGTCCACCTGCTGCTGCACCATGGACAGCATGGAAGCAGTAGGAGTTGGCTGGGGCGCCCCGTGTGAGCCATGCCCCACCATGGACATGGATGAGTACAAGATGCTGTGTCCTCACGGCCCAGGCATGACCAATGGAGGAGTCGGTATGTGGCCCTTGTCACTGCTTTTTGATCACAAACTGACTTGTTTGCCTCTTTTCATGGAACTTGTTTAAATGTGAGAAATTCTGATGAAGCCAGGGTATTTTACCATATTTTATCAATCAATCAATCAATGTGAGTTTATTTGGTTACTTACTTACAATGTTGTTACAGGTATGGTCATAAATAATTTGATTTAGTAACTCAGGAGATTCTCTGGAAACCCCAAGGGGCTAATTGCGAGAACCACCCATGATTATGTATAGTAATCTTGTCATGGAATGATGCTGCAAGTTGGCAATTATGTTAATATTATGTTATGTTAATAATATTATGTTTTGTTAATAATATGTTATGTTAATAATATGAAGCAAATAAAAAATTACAACTTGGCATCTTAATCCAGCAATCTAGTACAATCTAACGACTTGTGAATTGAACAATATAGTGAATATTCGTTAGCATATGCAAAAAATATGTTAATAATAGTAAATGTGATGCATGTAGAAAGTTACAAGTGGTTGTAATCCATCATTCTAGCACAATATAACAACGTGAGGCAAAATGATAGTTGAACAATATAGTGATGATTCATTAGTATAAAAAACAAAAAAAATTAGCACAGGTTAAGCCCGAATGAAGTCTAAGTGGGAAATTAGAACATGTTGCAGTATGCTGAGAGCAGGCGTTGTTTTAACTTGTTTTTAAATTGGTTTTCTGATGTAGAATTCTGTATGTGTTCCGGTATGGAATTCCAGTGTTTGTGTTTTAGAACACCTTGGTTTACCTGTTTTAAACCACCATGGTATTTTACCTAGGTATACTTTAATAAGGGTAATTACATAAAGGCTCTGATGCATTAAGTTGCTACATGAAGTAATGTTATTGTTACAACACGTGTTATCACAGATATCAACGAGTGTGCTGTCAACCCCAGTGTGTGTCAGAATGGGGCGTGTGAGAACCTGAGGGCAGGCTACAGGTGTGTATGCAACCCTGGCTATCGGGTCGACAGCACAGGGCGGGTTTGCTCAGGTAAGTTCATCCAAGTCATGTGGCTGGACTGTACTGGCTGGAGTGTTGAGAATGTTAATGTGCATCTTACCCAGCTCAGGTATAACTGGTGGGCTAATGTAATTTGTAAATTCTATGTCACACACAGATATAATGAGGACAGAATTGATGCTGTTTCATTGACCACATTAAAAAGATATTGAAACCTACTGTATTGTGGCCCACTATCTAACTGTGTCAACCTGACCTACATATCAATGAATGTCACCTCAAATTACAACTTACGTCATTACAAATTAACTGTATCTGACATCAGGTATCAATGCATATTCCATCAATAGCTTACACATTAACTGTATCTGACTTTAAGTATCAATGCATATTCAGGCCTTGAAATAAACACTGGCCCGCTGGCCCGGCACCTTTTTTGGGGCCCAGTGGGCCAACATAGTTTCATATCGTTTTTATCCCAGTACTATTAGCCACAACCACAGGTCATTGTTTCAATCGCTTGTCCTTTCCACCCACCATGGTGCTGTTCAGTTTAAGTCACAGCTTTCTCGCTTGATGAGAACTGCCATAAAAATAACAGGTTCCACATCACCCATGATCTCCCTTCAGGAGATTTTTGAACAGACATTAAGAAAACAGTCAGTCAAGATTATTTATGATACCAAACATGTTTTACATAATGAATTTCAGCTCGTGCCATCTGGCAGATGCTATAGAACTCCTCCGTGCAGGCTTAATAGATACAAATACTCATTTGTGCCACTGTCCATTAAACAACTTAACCCGTGATGCCTACTGCAACAGTGTCACTTGTCGTTCCTAGCATAACAAGTAATATGTATGCAATGTATATAATGTCCATTCATTTATTTAATTGTGTATTTATTATTATTACTATTATTATTAATATGTTTCACTGTCTACTTATCTGCCGCTTTTATAGAATGGTTTTATGTATATATTGCAGTCATGTCTGTTCTTACCCGAGATAAATTTCTCAATTTGTTGAGACAATAAAGAATTACCTTGTCTTGTTACCAGTACAATATCGGTATATTGCAGCATTTTCTTCTGCGTGATACGTATCGGCTATTGCGATATGCATTCGACGTACCGACTTTATATAAACCGACTGGTTCATGGACTATCCGCTAGGTGTCATGACAGCGCCTAACATACAATCCAGGACCCGCTAAGGTGCAGATAGCTAAGTTTACCATACCTTTGTACTTCATCACCAACAGCAAAATAAATAATGGCCAAACTCTCATCCTTCGACTTATAATGCGATGTATTGCAAAAAATAGTGTTTTTTTATCAATAAAAAAATATTTTGGGCCAGTAACTTTTTTGGGGGGCCTGTAACTTAACTTTTACTGGCCCGACGGGTCACTGGGTACACAAACTTAATGTCAAGGCCTGATATACCACCAATAGCTTGCACATTAACTGTATCTGACTTCAGGTATCAATTACATATTCCGTCAATAGCTTACACATTAACTGTATCTGGCTTCAGATATCAATACATATTCCACCTATAGCTTGCACATTAATTGTATCTGACTTCAGGTATCAGTGCATATTCCACCAATAGCTTACACATTAACTGTATCTGACTTCAAATATCAATATATGAAGGGCTCTACGCTAACTCCTAGAAGGCACTTGTCCTGTAGGACAAGTAGTGAGTCATGTTTACTTGTCCCACCAAAACTATACTTGTCCCACCTGAAAACTACAAACGCAGTGAATTGTTATGGCGTGATATGACATCCACCTGGATCTATATAATATCTAGGATGACGTTTCTAACAAATGTTTTAGTGCATTTTCTGAGTGTAGAAGGAAAAATGTCAATAATTTAAACTTTTCTTGGATTAAAAAGTAATTCTGCAAAATTAAAATATTCTGAACTAAAGGAAATTATACTGAATTACCATGCACACTTAGACACAATTTTGTCATGTTTACTAATAACAACAGTGCATATTTAGCAAGAACTAGAACTATAATATTCTGCATGGAAAAACCGCTAGCACTTAAAATCTTGTATCACTTATATTAATTATGATACTCCAGTATGTAAATGGTAACAATATGCAACAAAATAAATGATTAAAGAGTTATTGCATTAATAAAACAGAATAAATTAACTGTTAATTA
This sequence comes from Lamellibrachia satsuma, assembly GCA_033239005.1. Taxonomy (NCBI): domain Eukaryota; kingdom Metazoa; phylum Annelida; class Polychaeta; order Sabellida; family Siboglinidae; genus Lamellibrachia; species Lamellibrachia satsuma. The sequence continues at coordinate 2,228,330 of BSQZ01000047.1, read as the reverse complement.
TTGTGCTTTTCATTATGAGCTGCGTATATTGTGAATGCAACTAGACTGGAAACGAACGAACAAAAACAAACTCATGCTTGTGAGTGTAGGGCTTAGGGTTGCTGCTGTGGCTTGCGTTATAATACAGTAGTGATATGATTGTACTACATTGCGTTAATATGTGCAACAAAATGTGCTTAGTAATATAAATAGTGTCATTTTTGCCGTTGTGTCAAAGCCGAGTGGCGTTAAATCATTATGCAGGCATTTGTTACGATCGTAACCTGTTTTTGACATTAGATTAAAATTTTATGTTTTCCCGTGTAGCAATAATGTAAAAAAATCTAAACAAAACGGCATAAAAAGTGTGGCCATGTAAGGGGGCAGTTAAATGAGGAACTGTGGCAGTGCGTTCGTGTTTTCAACGGAACGGCGTTTCTAAAATACTATATGCGCCACCTGGAGACAACATTGACAGTAGTCGCATGGCAGAAAGAAAGTGGTGATACGTGTGACATCGAACACAATTACAGATTCTTTTAAATGTTATTAATTTTGGGTATCAACAAGTCAAAGCATTTCAACACATGTTTTATATTACAACAGCATGAACTTGTCCAGTGGGACAAGTATCCAGGATTATGTGCGTGTTCTACCCTGGTAGCTACTTGTCTTGGACAAGCAGACAAACATTAATGTCGACAAGTGTCCAGGATTATGTACTTGTCCTACCCTGGTAGCTACTTGTCTTGGACAAGCAGACAAACATTAATGTCGACAAGTGTCCAGGATTATGTGCGTGTTGTACCCTGGTAGGTACTTGTCTTGGACCAGCAGACAAACATTAATGTCGACAAGTGTCCAGGATTATGTGCGTGTTCTACCCTGGTAGCTACTTGTCTTGGACAAGCAGACAAACATTAATGTCGACAAGTGTCCAGGATTATGTCCTTGTCCTACCCTGGTAGCTACTTGTCTTGGACAAGCAGACAAACATTAATGTCGACAAGTGTCCAGGATTATGTGCGTGTTCTACCCTGGTAGGTACTTGTCTTGGACAAGCAGACAAACATTAATGTCGACAAGTGTCCAGGATTATGTGCGTGTTCTACCCTGGTAGCTACTTGTCTTGGACAAGCAGACAAACATTAATGTCGACAAGTGTCCAGGATTATGTACTTGTCCTACCCTGGTAGCTACTTGTCTTGGACAAGCAGACAAACATTAATGTCGACAAGTGTCCAGGATTATGTACGTGTTCTACCCTGGTAGCTACTTGTCTTGGACAAGCAGACAAGCATTAGTGTCGAGCCCTGGTATATTCCACCAATAGCTTACACATTAACTATGTTTGACTTCAGATATCAACGAGTGTGCTATCAACCGTCTACTTTGTGATAATGGACAGTGTCGCAACACGCCTGGCAGCTACCAATGCATATGTCCAGAGGGCTACAAGTTTGATGAACACACAGAGGCTTGTGAAGGTAAGGGGCCGTTCACAGTTGTTGACATTTACCTATATATATATAAAGCATACTAAAGGGGGGAAGGGGTTCAAGGCCCACAGACAAATTTTTTAAATGTCGGTCGCATGTGAGATATGACCACCATTGCATCATGCAGCTCTGCATATTGAAATGTTATGGAACTATTATGGCTTCAAATTTTGCAACTGTTCACCGTGCAGTGCTATATATTACAGTCCGATATCTAGGAAATTCACAACTTCGTGGAAACAATTATCAATGTGACACCATGGAGCTGTTAGGAAAGTACAAAGCGGTAACATAATTATTGGAGATAGATGTTTGTAAGCTTATCTGATGGTTCACTTCCGGCTACTTGGACTTGGTGCAGCGACTTGAATTTGGTGTAGATCATTTACAGAAATACGTGGAATATCAAATAGAATAAGTATTACTATTGCATATATATTATACACAAACGTATTGTAGACATATATTAGGAAACAGGTTTTGTTAATTATTAGTCAGAGGGAGTATTTTAGAGTAAGTTAGTTTCGGATTCTGTCAGGGAATTCAGCGAGCGTTAATAGGGGTGTTTACAATTCGAAAATTTAGATAACATAGTGAATAGTCAGTAACAGTGAATATTGGTTAGAATAAGTATTAGTATTATACATATATTGTTCACCAACTTCTTGTAGACATATATTAAGAAACCGTTGTTGTTAACAGAGGTAGTATTTTTTTTTTCCTGGATTCAAACTCAACGAGTGATAAAAGGGAGTTTGTTTACAGGTCATTCAACCCGTGCATCGAGCTATCGTTTACATTAGCTAATATATATATATATATATATATATATATATATATATATATATATATATATAAGATAAAGTGATTTATTTACTTAAATTACATACATAAGGTAATATCTGACATAGTGGTAGTCAACGTTTTCGGTAAAAAGGAATTAACAGCAGGATTTTAGCGTAAATTAGTACACACTCACTTCGTTGTTTTGTTACACAGTGTTCTCCGTATTCGCTAGGTGGCAGGATTTTTAGCCTAAAGTGTTCTTTTGATCACAAAAACAGCCTTATTCAAGGCTAACGTGGCAAGCTAATTAAAACTAAATTGTATGATGGCCCCGTGCAAACGGCAGTTAAAGGCCACAAGGCACTTAATTTGTGGCAGTTGTAGTAACTGGGTAGATTTCGTCAAGTCTGGGTGCGAGAAGTCCTGGGCTGAGGTCCAGGCAGATAGTTTTAGTTTTGAGTGTAGGGGATGCGCAAGGATGAAGGAAATAGAGGTGGAGTTGGAAGAGCTGAGGCTGCTTGTTGTGGCAATGGTGGGAAGGGAACAGGGGAGTTGTGCCAGTAGTTCCGGTGAGGGAACAGTAGACGATAAAGTGGGGAAAGACACAAGAGATGCTAGGGAGAGCTCACCTCAGCCTGGGAGGAAGCTGAGAGGAGGGAAGGTGACAGGTCATAGGGAGACAAGATGTAAGGAGACGGGAAGGAAAGGAACGGGAGGGAAGACAACCGGGGTGAAGGAGAGGGGAGTAGGGGAGACAGGAGGGAAGGAGAAGGGAGTGGGGGAGACGGGAGGGAAGACAACTGGGGTGAAGGAGAGGGGAGTAGCGGAGACAGGAGGGAAGGAGAAGGGAGTGGGGGAGACGGGAGGGAAGACAACCGGAGTGAAGGAGAGGGGAGTAGCGGAGACAGGAGGGAAGGAGAAGGGAGTGGGGGAGACGGGAGGGAAAACAACCGGAGTGAAGGAGAGGGGAGTAGGGGAGAAGGGAGTGGGGGAGACGGAAGGGAAGGGGTCAGGACAGAATGTGATGGAGGGGATCGAAAGGAAGAGTTATTCTGCAGCAGTAATAGAGGGGGTGAGGAAGAGAGCGAGGGTGTTTGTGGGGGATTCGATAGTTAGGAAGACCGACAGAGTCTTAAACAAGGGAGATGATGTGGTGGTCTGCTTGCCTGGAGCCAAAATAGAGGCGATAACTGAGAGGGTAAAAAACATCGTAGGCTCGGGTAAGGGTGGATCTGTTTTAGTACATGTAGGGACAAATAACATAGAGAGGGAGGGTACAACTGCCATAGTTAGGAAATATAGGCAGTTGGTCAGAACACTAAAACAGACGTGGGTTGAGGTAATACTGTCAGGGATTTTACCTGTAATGGGCAGGAGGGGTCCTAAATATCGAAATTGTCGGGGGATGGCAATTAACATGTTAGTCCAGAGGCTGTGTAGGGAAGAGGAAGTTGGATTTGTGGATTTATGGGGAAGTTTTGTTGGGAGGGCTGATATGTATATGAAGGATGGGCTTCATTTAAGTGGAAAGGGGGCGGCAGTATTCGCAGACAAACTTTCAGCAGCAGTAGATAGCGACTTGGGTACAATGACAAATATTTTTGGAAGTAAACATTCTTTAAACTAGAAGTGCAGGGGGGTTACCTAGAGGTGTCTCAAGCAGAACAAGAGGCCACTAGCACAGATAAACCAATATCAAATCATCCGAAAAACATCTCTGAAAAAAGTTATAGATGCGTATGTTTAAATGCAAGGAGCATAGTAAATAAGAAAAACGAATTAAACATTATGGTAGAAGACATTGACCCTCACATAATTGGTATAACTGAATCATGGGCCAACATAGATATAACAGATGCTGAATTAGGACTGACAGGATACGTAATGTTTAGGAAAGATCGAATAGGAAGAAGGGGCGGGGGAGTTATTTTATATGTTAAAGAATCTATTCAGGCTTATGAAATAAAACTAGAAAGGGAAGCAGATTGCGATGAAGCTGTTTGGTGCAAAATTGTTTCAGGAAATTCAAAATTAACTATTGGATTAGTTTACCGAAGTACAAACATAAACGAAGAGGACAACACAAAATTAAAAAACGCTATAAAGGAAGTTAGTAAAGGGGAATGTATCATAATGGGAGATTTTAACCATGGACACATACAATGGAATTCTCTAGAGAGCACAGGGATTGAGGATCAACAATTTCTATGTTTAATCCAGGATAGCTTTCTTACTCAGCACGTACTAGAACCAACCAGGGGAGAAAATGTATTAGATATAGTTTTGTCATCACAAAAAGAATTAGTGGACAATGTAAAAATATTTGAACCATTGGGTAATAGTGACCATAATCAAATACATTTTGACATCAATGTAAAATCAGAAAGTAAAAATAAGAAAACGTACAAGAGAAACTTCCACAAAGGTAACTACAAAGATATGAGAAAATACTTAGCACAGCTAGATTGGAATAACATGCTGATGAATAAGACTGCAATTGAATGTTGGAATATTCTAAAATATGAAATTGAGAGTATCATTGATAAATTTGTTCCCTTCCGAAAACAAGGAAAACGGTGTAGAAAGAAACACTTGTCAAAAGAGGCAATTAGAAAAATAATGCTAAAACAAACTATGTGGAGGGTTTATAGGCGTACCAGAAAGGAAGAAGACTATGCAAAATACAAAGAGGCACTTAATGCAGCTACAACTGAAATCAGACAATCTAAAAGAAGCTATGAGCAAAAACTGGCATGTAACATAAAAACTGACAGCAAGAGTTTTTATGCATATGTCAGGAGTAAACAAAACGTACAAGACAAGGATGGACCTCTAGAAGGCAGTGCTGGAAATATAATATCACAGGGGTTTTAATGGCGGAAGACCTAAATGGTTACTTCAGTTCAGTGTTTACAAAAGAAGATATTAGTTCATTACCAGTTGCTGATGCTAAATTTCAGGGGGCTAAATCTGACTATTTAGGACCGTTAGTTGTAACTCCAGAATTGGTAGCTAAGAAAATAAAGGCAATGAAGGATAACAAATCACCGGGAGTGGATGGGATTCCTCCAAAATTACTAATGGAAACAGTAGATCAAATCAGTATACCACTTGCAAGAGTATTCAACTTGTCATTAAAAGAGGGAGTTGTTCCGTTTGAATGGAAAGAAGCAAACATCATACCATTATTTAAAAAGGGTTCGAGAAATAAGTCAGAGAATTACAGACCAGTGAGTTTAACGTCAGTGATTTGTAAATTATTAGAAAGGTTAATTAAAGACCATATGGTGGACTTCCTCGTTAAGCATAAATTATTAAATTCATCTCAACATGGATTCCTTAAAGCGAGGTCATGCTTAACAAATATGTTATGTTTTTTGGAAGAAATCACTAAGTGGATAGACGAGGGATCGCCAGTAGATATTATCTACTTAGATTTTCAGAAAGCTTTTGACAAAGTGCCACATCAAAGATTGCTACTTAAATTAAAAGCCCATGGTATCGGGGATAGCATAACTGATTGGATAGAACAATGGCTGACTGACAGAAGACAACGAGTTGTAGTAGATGGCGAAGTTTCAAATTGGAAATCGGTTTTGAGTGGGGTACCTCAAGGATCAGTATTAGGACCTATATTATTCTTAATTTATATCAATGACTTGGACGAGAGTATAACAAGTAACGTACTGAAATTTGCGGACGACACAAAACTGTTTAGAAAGGTTAATACTGATGGTGATAAACAACATTTACAAAACGATCTAGACAGATTAGTGAAATGGTCTGAGAAATGGCAGATGCTGTTCAATTTTGGGAAATGTAAATGCCTACATACAGGACATGGGAACTTGAATGTAAACTATAAAATGGGAGCTACTGTTCTTGGTACTACTGTAAAAGAAAAGGGCTTAGGAGTTACAATAAGCGCTGATATGAAAGTTTCAGAGCACTGTGGTATTGCAGCTTCAAAGGGTAATCAAATTCTTGGATTGATTAGAAGAAACATAACATACAAGGGAAAAAAGTTAATTATACCTCTTTATAAAGCAATAGTGAGACCTCATTTAGAATACTGTATACAAGCATGGAGACCATATCGTAAGAATGATATAGATACGCTTGAACGCATACAAAGGAGAGCAACTAAAATGATTCCAGAACTTAGAGACCTTAGTTATGAAGAACGCCTGAAAGAATGTGGTTTAACAATTCTAGAGACAAGGAGGTTAAGAGGAGATCAGATTGAAGTTTTTAAGATATTGAATGGGTATGAAAATATTGATAGAAATATGTTTTTCTCACTCAAGAAGGATAGCAGAACTAGAGGACATGAGGTAAAATTAGTAAAGGATCAATGTAGATTGGACATCAGGAAGCACTCGTTCTCACAGAGGACAATAAATGAATGGAACAAACTGTCTACAGATTGTGTAACTGCTAGCAGCGTGAATATGTTTAAAAACAAGGTTGACACATATATCAGGAGGGCGGGTTATAAGTAGGTGAACATTGTTGGACTCTCGATAAGCCAATGGCTTCCTTGTCCACTTGCCATCTGGGCCTTTGGCTTGGATGGCAAATCTTGTTAAATCTTGTTAAATCTTATTATTAGTGTAGGTCCTATGTCCTGTACATGCACGTGAGATATTTTTCAATTTAGTTTTTACATAGTCACACTGCTAGCATTTACACATTCTATCAAAATAATGTCCTATGGACGGCTTATAAGTCCCTCCTCAATAAAATTTTGTTTGGTCTCATTTCAAATTCATTTTGCAAAAAATCAAACCAACCTAGCATCCACTGTAACATGCTTGCTGGTTTGTGCAGCTTTTGTAAGTAGTTTTTGTGAAATCATCAGACAAACTATTAAATTACTTAATGTTTGGTCAAACATTAAGTGAACGGAAAATGGAAATGCAGAAAACTCACAAATTTCACCCTTCGTGAAATTTTGTAACTTTGTCATGTGATCGGCTAGAGGACGGAAGTCACGCCCATGATCAACATTGAACTGCATAGTGTTTACTATTTTGGATATCCACTATTTTGAGCCTTACCAGATCTAATGACTAAAGTAAATTTTTCCGATGATTTGAACAAATATAGGCAGTTTTTATTACACTACATATTTGGACACCAATGAACCGGATTTGCGATAGGCTAGATCAGTTGAGGATGGAGTTTTAAACTCTCAAATGTTGAATTTGTCATATGTGAATAAGAAATAATCTTTGTAACCGAATTTGATGGTGTCAGTTACGTTGATCGACATTTACATGTTCTAGACTTGGACGAGTGTGAGAAGACCGCTGACTTGTGCATCAATGGTCGGTGTGTCAACATACCTGGCAGCTACAGGTGTGAATGCACAGAACCTGGCACTACCCTGGACCCTTCGGGCAGAATCTGTCGTGGTAGGCATTTTGTGATGTCTGGGCATGACAGTTACTTGTGTGGATTGTTCAAGTGTTTAGGAACGTGATGTGGCAGATGCATTCAAATAAAGTTAAGATGCTGATAGTTGCATTGTTAAAGGTACAATATGTTATTGTTTTTATTGTAAAATTGTGTTATAAATATAAATTAGCTATTTCTATATAATTATAAACTCTCTATTCTAACATCTTCACTGCTCAAATATGTTTTATTGGACCACAGTTTGTTTATATAACTTGACCATTATGTTTATAATTTTGACTGTTTAGTATTTTGTGACATGTGTATTAAGGAAACTACTTGGTGTGGTGGTTAATCAGAAGGTGAGCACATTGAAAATACCTAATGACACTAATGAGATATATCTACTTCAGTCAAAGTACCCAGACACTAATGAGATATATCTACTTAAGTCAAAGTACCCAGACACTAATGAGATATATCTACTTAAGTCAAAGTACCCAGACACTAATGAGATATATCTACTTAAGTCAAAGTACCCAGACACTAATGAGATATATCTACTTAAGTCAAAGTACCCAGACACTAATGAGATATATCTACTTCAGTCAAAGTACCCAGACACTAATGAGATATATCTACTTAAGTCAAAGTACCCAGACACTAATGAGATATATCTACTTCAGTCAAAGTACCCAGACACTAATGAGATATATCTACTTAAGTCAAAGTACCCAGACACTAATGAGATATATCTACTTCAGTCAAAGTACCCAGACACTAATGAGATATATCTACTTCAGTCAAACTACCCAGACACTAATGAGATATATCTACTTCAGTCATACATATATGAGTGTGGCTTTTACCTTCTATTGGACAAAATAAAACACAAATATATTTAGAAAAATGCTAGTTTTATGGCATTTTGATGACATGTTTTCTATTTAGTTGTCTTCATGGCATATTATGATTAACTCTTGTTTTCTTCACCAATATCAATATTTGTGCCAAGTCATATAAATACAGTAGTTGGAGTAATTTGAATGGGGAAGAAATTTAATTTAAAATAGGGCATACATTAACTGGGGCACATCCAGTTAATGTGGACATCCTTTAAATGGCTACTCTATCACATTTTTTGCCAGATCTGCACATCTGTATATTTGAATTGCATCTCTCATATATCCATAGGCAGCTCAGATCATCTATTTCACAACAAGTTGTTGGGCCTAAAACTAACCTTAACTTGGGCAAACATGCTTTCTCTGTCGCTGCGCCTAGGGTCTGGAATGAACTCCTCATCGCTTTGAAATCATCTGAAAATATAGCTACCTTCCGAAAAAAACTTGACATATTTATTCCAAATTGCATTTCCACCATACGTCGTCAGTGGTTCCTTGTTCTGATAATGACTTTTGCATGTCCCTGTTCATGATTATCCTTAATGATTATGTTTTGTTGTGCCTCTGAGCTCAGGTTTCTGTGGATATAGGTGCTATAGAAATTCATTATTATTATTATTAGTCAGGCTATTTTATGAGTCACTGGGTGACCTCTTTGGAGGGTTCTACTGTACTTATTTCCAAGATTTTTTTTTTCCGAATTCACCATGGATTGCACTGCTGTTTGCAGACACGAGGAAGGGAGCCTGTTGGGCAAACATTAAGAATGGCCGATGTGAGCAGCAGATTGGGGGTCTGATACTGCGCAGTCAGTGCTGTGCCACTGTCGGCAAGGCCTGGGGTAGTCCCTGTGTACCGTGTCCACAAGAACTCACTGGTGTACATGGTAAGTCTCTCTACTACAGAATGAATGGTTTTGTTCAAGGCAGTACTCTATTGTAGAAACATAACAAACAACGTCAGTTGAATCAGTTTAATACATTTGACATTACAGGTCACACTTCGTCTGTGCCACTTCTTACTCCCCATCTATCTTGGGCTTGACACCTCTTACATAGTGCCTCATAGAGTGCGAGAGAGCCGCAACATCCGTGCCAGCCACATTATGTAAAAGGTGTGGTGTGCCACAGTATCAATGCCAACCACACCTTTTCAATGCATTTTTCATATTAAGTTTCTGTGAACTGAATTGGATTTAGATGTTACACAGCAGTCAGTACTAACTTGTGACCTGTTTCTCTGTGCAGGTAAAAAATGTCCCATTGGGTATCAACTGGAGAAAGGTGCTAATTGTGTCGGTAAGTTATGACTGTAGATCTCATCTTGGACCTACCTTGCCTGATGGGTCATGACCATTCAGTCTGCTGAAGAGACAGAGCATCAAGATGTGATGCAGAAAATATTCATAGGCTTTAACTGGATTTAACAGGATTGCCATCCAAAACACAAGTCTAAACTTATAGTAGACTTATAGCAGTCAAAGCACAAATATATTTGATGCTAGGCAGATTTCCTGTGAAAACTAGTGGATTTCTTTTGATGTATGTATATTTCATAGCCTCATAGATGGCGACTTTCAATCAAAATGCTATAGGTCGATTTGCCAATAAAATTTTTTTGTGATTTATACAGCCTTATACAAAATTAACCCTTTGAATCCTGGACATCTCTACCTAAATATAACCAATACCCTAGCCTCCTGAGGGAAAATCGGCAAAATTACTGCAATGTTTATACAAAACTGAATCAGTGGCTTATGTCAAGTATTTGAACATTCAGAATACCTTGAACACAATGCAATCTGTTCCTACCATCAATTAGCGCCAGTATTCTTTTTTGTTGTGCCAATCTGTCCAGCATGCAGAGTTGTTTGTGAACACAGCAATTCCCAAAAATCATTATCCAGAAACAGGTCAAGGTAGTCTATTGTCTTACTTCCAGCAGTGAAATGTTGTGACATATTCTGCGGGCCTATGGTAGCATTAGGTGGAGTTGGAAGAGCTGAGGCTGCTCATTGTGGCAATGGTGGGAAGGGAACAGGGGAGTTGTGCCAGTAGTTCCGGTGGGGGAACAGTAGACGATAAAGTGGGGAAAGAAACAAGAGATGCTAGGGAGAACTCACCTCAGCCTGGGAGGAAGCTGAGAGGACGGAAGGTGACAGGTCATAGGGAGACAGGACGTAAGGAGACGGGAAGGAAAGGAACGGGAGGGAAGACAACCGGAGTGAAGGAGAGGGGAGTAGGGGAGACAGGAGGGAAGGAGAAGGGAGTGTGGGAGACGGGAGGGAAGACAACCGGAGTGAAGGAGAGGGGAGTAGCGGAGACAGGAAGGAAGGAGAAGGGAGTGGGGGAGACGGGAGGGAAAACAACCGGAGTGAAGGAGAGGGGAGTAGGGGAGACAGGAGGGAAGGAGAAGGGAGTGGGGGAGACGGAAGGGAAAACAACCGGAGTGAAGGAGAGGGGAGTGGAAGAGACAAGAGCAAAGGAGTGGGAAGTGGGAATGTGATGTAGGAGATCGAAAGGAAGAGTTATTCTGCAGCAGTGAAGAGAGCGAGGGTGTTTGTGGGGGATTCGATAGTTAGGAAGACCGACAGAGTCTTAAACAAGGGAGATGATGTGGTGGTCTGCTTGCCTGGAGCCAAAATAGAGGCGATAACTGAGAGGGTAAAAAACATCGTAGGCTCGGGTGGATCTGTTTTAGTACACGTAGGGACAAATAACGTAGAGAGGGAGGGTACAACTGCCATAGTTAGGAAATATAGGCAGTTGGTCAGAACACTAAAACAGACGCGGGTTGAGCAGGTAATACTGTCAGGGATTTTACCTGTAATGGGCAGGAGGGGTCACAAATATCGAAATTGTCGGGGGATGGCAATTAACATGTTAGTCCAGAGGCTGTATAGGGAAGAGGAAATTGGATTTGTGGATTTATGGGGAAGTTTTGTTGGGCTGATATGTACATGAAGGATGGGCTTCATTTGAGTGGAAAGGGGGCGGCAGTATTCGCGGACAAACTTTCAGAGCAGTAGATAGCGACTTGGGTACAATGACAAATATTTTTGGAAGTAAACATTCTTTAAACTAGAAGTGCAGGGGGTTTACCTAGAGGTGTCTCAAGCAGAACAAGAGGCCACTAGCACAGATAAACCAGTATCAAATCATCTGAAAAACATCTCTGAAAAAGGTTATAGATGCGTATGTTTAAATGCAAGGAGCATAGTAAATAAGAAAAACGAATTAAACATTATGGTAGAAGATATTGACCCTCACATAATTGGTATAACTGAATCATGGGCCAACATAGATATAACAGATGCTGAATTAGGACTGACAGGATACGTAATGTTTAGGAAAGATCGAATAGGAAGAAGGGGCGGGGGAGTTATTTTATATGTTAAAGAATCTATTCAGGCTTATGAAATAAAACTAGAAAGGGAAGCAGATTGCAATGAAGCTGTTTGGTGCAAAATTGTTTCAGGAAATTCAAAATTAACTATTGGATTAGTTTACCGAAGTCCAAACATAAACGAAGAGGACAACACAAAAATAAAAAACGCTATAAAGGAAGTTAGTAAAGAGGAATGTATCATAATGGGAGATTTTAACCATTGACACATACAATGGAATTCTCTAGAGAGCACAGGGATTGAGGATCAACAATTTCTATGTTTAATCCAGGATAGCTTTCTTACTCAGCATGTACTAGAACCAACCAGGGGAGAAAATGTATTATATATAGTTTTGTCATCACAAAAAGAATTAGTGGACAATGTAAAAATATTTGAACCATTGGGTAATAGTGACCATAATCAAATACATTTTGACATCAATGTAAAATCAGAAAGTAAAAATAAGAAAACGTACAAGAGAAACTTCCACAAAGGTAACTACAAAGATATGAGAAAATACTTAGCAAAGCTAGATTGGAATAACATGCTGATGAATAAGACCGCAATTGAATGTTGGAATATTCTAAAATATGAAATTGAGAGTATCATCGATAAATTTGTTCCCTTCCAAAAACAAGGAAAACGGTCCAGAAAGAAACACTTGTCAAAAGAAGCAATTAGAAAAATAATGCTAAAACAAACTATGTGGAGGGTTTATAGGCATACCAGAAAGGAAGAAGACTATGCAAAATACAAAGAGGCACTTAATGCAGCTACAACTGAAATCAGACAGTCTAAAAGAAGCTATGAGCAAAAACTGGCACGTAACATAAAAAATGACAGCAAGAGTTTTTATGCATATGTCAGGAGTAAACAAAACGTACAAGACAAGGTTGGACCTCTAGAAGACAGTGCTGGAATTATAATATCACGGGTTTTTAATGGCGGAAGACCTAAATGGTTACTTCAGTTCAGTGTTTACCAAAGAAGATATTAGTTCATTACCAGTTGCTGATGCTAAATTTCAGGGGGCTAAATCTGACTATTTAGGACCGTTAGTTGTAACTCCAGAATTGGTAGCTAAGAAAATAAAGGCAACGAAGGATAACAAATCACCGGGAGTGGATGGGATTCCTCCAAAATTACTAATGGAAACAGTAGATCAAATCAGTATACCACTTGCAAGAGTATTCAACTTGTCATTAAAAGAGGGAGTTGTTCCGTTTGAATGGAAAGAAGCAAACATCATACCATTATTTAAAAAGGGTTCGAGAAATAAGTCAGAGAATTACAGACCAGTGAGTTTAACGTCAGTGATTTGTAAATTATTAGAAAGGTTAATTACAGACCATATGGTGGACTTCCTCGTTAAGCATAAATTATTAAATTCATCTCAACATGGATTCCTTAAAGCGAGGTCATGCTTAACAAATATGTTATGTTTTTTGGAAGAAATCACTAAGTGGACAGACGTGGGATCGCCAGTAGATATTATCTACTTAGATTTTCAGAAAGCTTTTGACAAAGTGCCACATCAAAGATTACTACTTAAATTAAAAGCCCATGGTATCGGGGATAGCATAACTGGCTGGATAGAACAATGGCTGACTGACAGAAGACAACGAGTTGTAGTAGATGGAGAAGTTTCAAATTGGAAATCGGTTTTGAGTGGGGTACCTCAAGGATCAGTATTAGGGCCTATATTATTCTTAATTTATATCAATGACTTGGACGAGAGTATAACAAGTAACGTACTGAAATTTGCGGTTGACACAAAACTGTTTAGAAAGGTTAATACTGATGGTGATAAACAACATTTACAAAACGATCTAGACAGATTAGTGAAATGGTCTGAGAAATGGCAGATGCTGTTCAATTTTGGGAAATGTAAATGCCTACATACAGGACATGGGAACTTGAATGTAAACTATAAAATGGGAGATACTGTTCTGGGTACTACTGTAAAAGAAAAGGAGTTACAATAAGCGCTGATATGAAAGTTTCAGAGCACTGTGGTATTGCAGCTTCAAAGGGTAATCAAATTCTTGGATTGATTAGAAGAAACATAACATACAAGGGAAAAAAGTTAATTATACCTCTTTATAAAGCAATAGTTAGACCTCATTTAGAATACTGTATACAAGCATGGAGACCATATCGTAAGAAGGATATAGATATGCTTGAACGCATACAGAGGAGAGCAACTAAAATGATTCCAGAACTTAGAGACCTTAGTTATGAAGAACGCCTGAAAGAATGTGGTTTAACAACTCTAGAGACAAGGAGGTTAAGAGGAGATCAGATTGAAGTTTTTAAGATATTGAATGGGTATGAAAATATTGATAGAAATATGTTTTTCTCACTCAAGAAGGATAGCAGAACTAGAGGACATGAGGTAAAATTAGTAAAGGATCAATGTAGATTGGACATCAGGAAGCACTCGTTCTCACAGAGGACAATAAATGAACGGAACAAACTGTCTACAGATTGTGTAACTGCTAGCAGCGTGAATATGTTTAAAAACAAGGTTGACACATATTTCAGGAGGGCGGGTTATAAGTAGGTGAACATTGTTGGACTCTCGATAAGCCAATGGCTTCCTTGTCCACTTGCCATGTGGGCCTTTGGCTTGGATGGCAAATCTTGTTAAATCTTGTTAAATCTTGTTAGTGTATGTAGTGTCTACTGGGGTAAACGATGTCTTCGACCATCCATTATCCAGCATATGGACCCCATTATCAGCACCCCTGCGCCGCTGGCGAGGGATTGGCGCATCACCTCCCCCATTATCACTCATGTCATCCCGAATAGCATTACTCTCATCGGAATCGGATGACGATGAAATTCCATCAGACGAATAATCAACATCATTTACTAGTTCGTTTCATTGTCCGAATCTAACATTGCTAAAACCTATGCTGTAGTTAATCTACCTGCTTTGCTTGTAGTTGGTGTGGCATTGTCAATTGAACGCTTCATGTTGTTTGGGTAAACTAAATTAAGTTACAGCACTCGTTTCTATCAATAAATTGTTCTGCCATATGAAAGCGATTTTTGCCGAAGTGTATTTGTTAAATAAATGCTGATTGGCTATCTGTGCAGGAGGTAGGAAACACATTTGTTTACGTTTTCAAATGTCGTGCGCACAGCCCAGAATATTGGGCCTACAGGTCATAGGTGAAATAGCGCGAGCCCGATATATCGAGATAACGGGTTCAAAGGGTTAAGTCCAAATTATGGACTTGAACCCAAAAAAATGTATTGACAAATCCAATATTTACTCCTCCACTACTAATCCCATTCACTCAAACCCTCATTGTGCGATTGTGTGACAGACATCAACGAGTGTGAACTGTTTGGAGATGACATCTGTGGAGGCGGCGGAACCTGCATCAACACCGAAGGTTCCTTCTACTGTCAGTGCCCCGAGGGTCTTACCCTTGACCCCGCCCGACTCAAATGCATAGGTCAGTGCTAGGAATGGTATATGTGTAGTTGGAAAGTCTGTTGTCTCGGAACCAGAATCATAAAATTTATATTTGTCCCAGAGACATCACAACAATATAATACAGTGAGAAATCATATTAACAACAAACAAAAGACAGCATAATAGATGAAACAAACTGTTAGCAATGCACTGTGCTGTGTAAAATTGATGTATGGGACAGAAGACTCCTACCAAGACCAAATCTGGCCGCAGCCATAGGAGGCACACATGTTTGACTTTCTGTTTAATCATTCTAAAGTATAAATTGTCATGTCCTGGTCAAATTTTAATACATGTAGCTGAACATTACTATTGAGGTAGAAATTACAGTATATTTCCACAAATACAACAATTTGAAATTTCACATTTGTCATTATATATTTTCAAATGTAATGTTGTAATGGTTTAATCTTGCTGTAGTATAATAGTATAGTGATACTACAACGCTTTTCTACCTGGCTACCGTCAGGTTACACAATTTGCTGTTGGAGTGACTTTGTGCAAGTCATAATTAGTTCCTAAAACTTAGGCAAACATACTTTCTCTGTAGTTGCGCCTTGGGTCTAGAATGCACTCCACATCACTTTGAAATTAACTGAAACTATAGCTACCTTCCAAAAAAAACTGAAGATATGTTTATTCCAAATTGCATTGCCACTATAAATCTTTGTTGGTCACTTGTTCTGATAATGACCTTGCACATCCCTGTTCATGATTGTGCTTAATGATTCTGGTTTGTTGTGTCTCTGAGCTCAGGTTCCTGAGGATAGAGGCACCATAGAAGTTTATTATTATGTTTATTAACCTGTCATATTTACTAAGCTCAGAATATGTGTATAAATCGTAATATTATTACTACAGTATGTTTACTGACTGTTCACCTTGTGTTGGTCAGACATGCGGGAGGCTGTGTGCTATACCCGCTATCATCGCCGCCAGTGTTCTAACCCCCTCATGGGTGTCTACCTGCGTGCCACCTGCTGCTGCTCCATTGGGGCGGCCTGGAGCTTGGGGTGTGAACCTTGCCCCAAAGCAGGATCAGGTCTGTAGTCAGAGTTCTCCACCTTCACCCGTCCCTTGACACAGGCTGTCGTTGGGACACCACTTCAGACATTTTACGAACAGTCTCCACTTTTCTTGGTCCCTCGGAGAAGCTAAGTCCATTCTTTGACAGAACCACAATTTAAAAATATAATTTGATCACTAGTTTTTAGAGTATTGACATTGCCATTCAGAATGCAATGTAAACATGAAGTTCGGGGCAACACATTCTAAAATTAAACAGATGGTAAAATATTGGTTCATTATTAAGTGATCAACATGTTAGACTATATATATATATATATATATATATATATATATATATATATATATATATATATATATAAAACATTACGTTGCATAGTATAAGATATATATATATATATATATATATATATCTTATACTATGCAAAATAATGTTATGATGAAAACGATCCTTTAATGTATATAATATGTCATACAAAAGAAATACTTTCTGTAATATAGATTCCCAGTTGGTAGTTAGTCGAAGGCCCCATCCACACAGTGACAAAACCTGTACAGAATGAAGTGTCAACCCAGAGTTATTTTGTGACAGATGACTTCAAGGCCCTGTGTGGTCGGGGCGCAGGATTTGGCCCAAGTGGCCCAACCATAGGAGGCGGAGAACCTCCTGTGGCAGGTACGTAGGCTTCAAGTTTACACAGTAATTCAACTGTAACTGCATTGTAACAACGTTATGTGCTTTATGTGCAACGTTATGTGCATGTTTCTGACCACCGAGACCACTGCCTATGGTCAGGACGAACCTAAGTAAGTAATCAGGCTTCAAGTTTACACTTTAATTCAACTGTAACTGTATTGTGACAATGTTATGTGCATCAGGCTTCAAGTTTACACATCAATTCAACTGTAGCTGCATTGTTACAATGTTATGTGCACCAGGCTTCAAGTTTACACATTAATTAAACTGTAACTGTATTGTAATAATGTTATGTGCATTACAGGCTTCAAGTTTACACATCAATTCAACTGTAACTGCATTGTAACAATGTTATGTGCACCAGGCTTCAAGGTTACATAGTAATTAAACTATAACTGCATTGTAGCAGTTATGTGCACCAGTTAAATGTACTATCGAAGATAACTATTGATAGTTCAATTTACTATCGATAATATTGCATTGTCAACTATTGTGATTTACACAGGTATCTCCACGTGTTGCAGATATTAATGAGTGCCTCTTGTTCCCCAACCTGTGTGTGAACGGGCGCTGTCGAAACACAATTGGTAGTTTCCTCTGCACCTGCAACAAGGGCTTTGCACTGGCAGACGATGACAAAAACTGCACAGGTTAGTACACAACTGGTGCACCACATTTGTGGAGAATTTCTGTGTGAATTGTTCTCATTTATGTGTTTCAAGTACAGTCAAAGCTCGCTTTACCGTCACCTCAGTAATACAACCACATCACCATTATGGTGATCCTGGGATTAAATCATTTCCATAACAGTAAAGTATATGGTCACCTCGCTATTCAGTTCACTTTGGCCCAGTCCCGGGAGTGACCTTAACAGTGAGGTTCCACTATGTACTTCAGAAGGTTGCTCTCCTGCTTTTCAGTTTTATGGCGTCTTTATTTCTGTAACTTTGGATGAATTTTTTGACATGAACACCACACAACAATTGCTGATAATGTGCTATTTATCACATATACAAATAATATAATTATATAAATATTTGACAAAAATATCAATATGTATAAAATTTTCTATCTAAGAAAAACAATTGTCAGGTAAAATATTTAAATGCAGCTGCACTATTTGAATTTCTTACCACTGTGAATTGCAACTGCATCATCCATTAACAGTTTGTGGCTATTTACTCACATTTCATTCTGACATTCATACCATTAATATATAGATCTTTATTAATTTATTTACATGCATGCATAGTGTATTAACATACATAATTTTAACAGCTTTACATGTAAGATTTGCATGGGAGATTCTTTAGAAACTCCTAAAAATTGGAGTAGTCATGATCATTGTGATTGAGTAAAAAATACAGAAAGACAGTGTGAAACTACTACATATAATATGATAATAATGTGTGGTCAGAATGAAAATGGATTAATTAGAAAGTGGGGAGCGGTGGTCTAGTGGCTAGAACACCCGACTCAATTGAAAGGATGGTGATTCGATTCCATCTACCGCCGTGTTGAAGCATGGGCCATTTCATTCACCCCACTATGCATATGTCTTTCAGAACAGACTGTAAAAGCTGTTGGTCCCTTTACCTGGTGTCTATGCCAGGGGAAGTAAAAGATTCCACATGGGTGTAACTTGTCGTGGACTCAAAGAGAACCTGTCGTGGCCTCACAGAGTGCTGGTCTCTATCTTTAACCCACTGATTCTAGCTCCAGCAACTGGAGCTGTTTCCCGGTCGTGTGTGTGAGAGGTGCCGAGCAGATAATGTGGACGGCAGTAATGCCATAGCTGACTCCCTACAGTGGTCTAAAGCAGTATATGGATGGTTAGGTAGACCTGCATTCTGAAGATCGTTGTAAATCTGTATAAAATGTGTTCTCATTTTGCAACAGACATCAACGAATGTCGAATTTCAAGCAATGTCTGCGGCAACGGCACTTGTGAGAACACACCGGGGACCTTCACATGTCACTGTTACCCTGGCTACGAAAGCACCTTCAGCACTAAAATCTGCACAGGTAGGTCTACAGTAGTTTTTGTAGACAAGTGGATTTAATAGCATTGCCTTGTCTTAAATTTGTCCCAGTGACATAATACGCTAGTTGATTGATAAATTATGTAGAAACATATGTTTACCTGTTTTGATTTTATGATGTCTTTGATGTCAGTTTTATGTGGCTATGCACTTTTGCAAATTGAGAAACAAGAATGTCCATCCTTAGTAACTACATAACTAACCTAATTCCTGTGAATTATGTGAAGAGTAGCTTTCACGCAGTAATTGCAGTGTGGCTGAATTCTTCCCAGAGAAGTCGAGTTGGTTTTGGAATGAACAGGTCTGCCTGAGTTGAAGTGTAAAGCACTGAGTGGTTCTGATGACCAACTACCAGGTTAAATAGGATCATAACTTTTAAACAAAGTTATGTGCACCAGGTTACATAGTAGCATAAATAAAATACATTTCTTTGGTTTAAACTCCTTCCTCATTGACTCTGATCGTTAGATCTGGTAACTTGTGAAAGTGTGAGTAACCTTATGTTACACAAGTGAACCACTTTTACCTTTCTTGCCAAATTATTTGGATCTGGTAAAAAATTATTTAATAGTTTATCCATTGATTTTACCGAAACTGAAAAAATTTCTACGAACAAACTAGCGTGTCATAATAGTCGATACTAGATAGGAACAATGTTTTGCAAAGTTAATCTGAAATGAGACCATAAAAAATCAAATTGTTTCTTGAGCACTTTCCTCTTGTTATCCATGAGTAACTTTCTACTCATTATTCATGAACACTATTCATGTTGGCGGCCCAACCTATCCACCTACCATACAGAAACATATTCCTGTTGATTGCCTGCAGACATCAATGAGTGTGGGCGTGATCCGAGTTTGTGTCGCGGAGGATACTGTGTCAACACAGCGGGCAGCTACGAGTGTCAGTGTCCCGAGGGCAATGAACTCAGTCCAGACGGTCAAGCATGTGAAGGTAAGTGGTACTCTATCAAGGTGTTCATTCGCTCAACTTAGGCAAGCATGCTTTCTCTGTCGTTGGAACAAACTCCCCATCACTTTAAAATCAACTACAGCTCCCTTCCGCAAAAAATGTTCAAGATGTTTCTTGTCGAAATGCATTGCCACCGTAAATCTTTGGCAGTTATTGGCTGTTCTTTGCATGTGCAAAGGACAGCCAAGGACTGCCAAGGATTGTTCATGATATGCTTAACGATTCTGGGTTACTGCACCTCTGAGCTTGGGTCCATGTATAGAAGTGTTGTTATTATTATATTATTGGATGCGTATGTATTATGGATTAATATTGTGTGTACTGATGCATTGCAGATGTTGATGAATGTTCTATGTCGAGTGACCTGTGCTCAAACGGCCGCTGTGAGAACTACATGGGCGGCTACGAATGTGTCTGTGACCCGGGCTATAAGTCCAACAGACAGAAGACAAGTTGTGTTGGTGAGTGCACAGTGTGTTAAGTGCTTCTGTGACACAGGCTACAAGTCCAACAAACAGAAGATAAGTTGTGTGTGTGTGCATGCATGCGTGCGTGTATGACCCAGACTGTGCATGCGTACGTGTGTGATCTGAGCTACAAGTCCAACAGACAGAAGACAAGTTGTGTGGGTGAGTGCGCAGTGTGTAAAGTGTGTCTGTGACCCAGGCTACAAGTCCAACAGACAGAAGACCAGTTGTGCGGGTGAGTGCACTCTGTATAAAGTGTGTGTGATCCGGGCTACAAGTCCAACAGACAGAAGACCAGTTGTGTGGGCGAGTGCACTGTGTATAAAGTGTGTCTGACCCGAACTACAAGTCCAACAGACAAGAAAAGTTGTGTGTGTGTGTGCGTGCTTGCGTGCGTGCGTGCATGTGTGTAAGTGCACAGTGTGTAAAGTGTTTCTGTGACCCAGGCTACAAGTCCAACAGACAGAAGATCAGTTGTGTGGGTGAGTGCACAATGTATAAAGTGTGATCCGGGCTACAAGTCCAACAGACAGAACACCAATTGTGTGGGTGAGTGCGCAATGTGGAAAATGTGTCTGACCTGAGCTACAAGTCCAACAAACAGAAAACCAATTGTGTGGGTTAATGTGCAAACAAATCTGTATGAGTGTTTACACATGCTGGCTTGGTCAAATTATATTACAAAAATTGTAATTTATTAAAACACATTTGGGCGACCAGGGTGTTAGAAAATAAATAGCTTATATGCAAGGTGTTAGAATATAAATAGTTTATATGCAAGGTGTTAGAATATATATCCAGTAAAACCTGCCTTATCGGACACCTGCCCATAACGGACACCTGTCTATAACGAACACTTGAAAGTCACGAATGACTTGCTATTAGTTTGCACAGTCCACTAACTGCCCATAGCGGCCACCTGGCCAATGTGGACAATGAACAGGGAATTTGGACCAACCAGTCGTAGTATTGTCTGCCACACACTGGTTCCTCTATCATTATTATTAGTTATTAGTAATTATTAGATGATAAATTTACTGTTGCGTATTCAATAGTTATTTTGATTCTTGGGGGTCGTTCACAATTGTTGACATTTACCTATTTATACAAAGCGTATTAATTTTTATACCCCTCTCTGAATTAATACTTTAACATGTTGATAATTGTTCTCATTAAAAATATATCAATACAGCAATGTTATGACACAGTGCATGTATACAGAACACTAATAACCATCAGAACATGTTTACAAACATTTATCTGCTATAATTTTGTTAAAGCTTTGCATTTTTCTAACAACTCCATGGTGTCATTTTGATAATTGTGTTTTCACGAAGTAGTGAATTTCCAAGATATCTGACTATTACAGCACCACGCCATGAATGGTTATGCAATTTAAATAAATAGTAGTTCTATAGCACATTAACTGCACAGTGCTGCATGGCGCAACGGTGGTCATATTTCACATACGACCGACATTACAAAAATTAGTACTCAGACCTTTAGTACGCTTTGTAGGAAAAGGTAAATGTCAACGATTGTAAATGGCCTTTTACTGTTGTGCACATTATACAAGCACCTGGTGATGAAATTACCATTATTTGTACCCACACACCCAGTGCTCATGTATGCGTACCAAGAAGTAGTCTGAGCGTGTTTGTGTTGTAGACATTGACGAGTGCAGGAGACATAACGGAGGCTGCATGAACATCTGTCACAACTCCCAGGGAAGTTTCCGGTGCAGCTGTAACCAGGGCTACCGTCTACAGCCCGATGGCAGGAGTTGTGTGGGTGCGTGCTAACAGACACTGGCTTACTGTGATTATGTATGAGTGAGAATAAGAGCAGGTTATTTGCTGCACACAGTTTTTTGAAATTGATTGCTGCGGAATTGCTCTTTTTTTGCCTTGGGATGAAGTAAAGATTCTTTTTTGGTTTGTAAAGACCCAGTTGTTCTTGGGTCAGGTAGCCGCATCACATACAGTACAGAATGTCAAAATCGAAGGATTTAGGCACTCTCAAATTAGTTTACGCTTTAAAGTCATGGATGGATTAGGAACTAGGGAGGTTAAGCAAGGTCAAAAAGATCTTCAGATGATGCATACGTTTTATTATAATAATTGCCTGCTGAATTAACGGTAATAGGTTAGTTCCACAGAGTTGGTGCGGCAACCGAGAAGGCCCTAGTTTTTACTGTGGTTGACCCAGGACCACGCCTGCACTTCTTCTGCCCCTTTCCTTGTTTCTTACCCTTTCTTCAGACAGATCCAACCAAGTCCTATTAGTTACCAAATTAGTTACCAACTTCAACATAACCATGATGCACCATGATCAACTATTGTGTTGCTCTGTCAAATACTGCTTCATATGGATTACCCATATTCAATACAGATTTTTAGGAGGAATATGGCCATATCCAGTATTTATACTATTTGTTGAAAATTTCACAGAATTTCAATGAAACTTAGTGGAATTTGTTTGCTGTAGGCATATATTATGTTTGATGGAAACACTCGATTTATGGCATATCTAGGCATATTCCATAGCTTCATACATGGCAACACTAAATCGGAACTGATTGCTATAAGCTGATTAACCAATGAAACCTTTTATACAGATTTATGCAGAATTTCAAGTCAAAGTCAAAAATAGAAATCTCAACAAAAAACCCAACATATTTGTATTAATGATTTGTATCATGGCGTTGTTGAGATGAAGAAACAGTTGTGTTTCAGACATCAACGAGTGTGAGGAGGACCCTGACATCTGTGGCGGGGGCAAATGTAACAACTTGGCTGGCTCCTACAGATGCATCTGCATTGACGGACTCACTCTCAGCGCTGACCGCAAACACTGCCTTGGTTTGAAAATATTGATTCTTCTTCAATAGAGGCTACCCAGAATAATCCTCTGATGCATAATGTGAAACTAACATAAATGTGAAATTTTCTATGCATGGTCAATCATGTTTGAAGTTATTCCAACTTCAGATCAGCCAATTTTATTTTTTCTAGCATTGTAATTTCTGTTTAATATCAGTAAGTGTTAATGTTGTTACGCTGTATACTTTGCTGAAACTAATTCGTCCTGATTCTTTAATTTAATCCCACGATGCATGGCGTTTATACGTGGACGCCATCTAGTGATCAAAAACATGACATTCCGGGTAACGACTATTGCCATATCCTGTTCAGAACGTCACCATCCAAATATTGTTTTGCGAAATCATTGTCTTCTGCTAGCTATTCTACCTGCTGCTGTCACCGTTCAGAAGACATCTGTGATGTCTTTCTCCCGTCTTTGCTGTAGCTCACCTTGGCTTCTTTCTTCTGCCACTATTCTCTCCAGAAACGTCTTTTAAAATAAATATGCCTGTTAATGTGGCCAAAAGGAAAAATTTTGACTGGATATAAGAATGTAATGTGTTCATTCTCGTAGAGAATGATAATTGAACGGAATGAATTATCTACAGATTGTGTAAATGCCAGCAGTGTGAATATGTTTTAAAAAAAATTTGACAGATTTTGCATAAGGCCAGCTACACGTAGACGAGCTGACTTGGACAATCAATTACGATTAATATTAAAATTTATGATTATGTTAACAAGAATGATTATAAGTATAATCAATTGCTGTTATTTTTACATGCAATCACATTTTACATTTAAGAATATAATTGCTATCATAAAATAAATAAAAAAATCATGTTATTCAATACAAAATCAAAAACAGTATTTAAATACAGTCACTATACATGCATTAGATACAAAGTGAAAAGAAAAGCCTGCTTGCATTGTAGTCAACAAATATACACACGAGAAAATTGCAGTAGTGATTGTAATCATGATTACGATTTATTTGACAATGTAATCAAGTACGGTTATGATTACTTGTTTTTTTTTACCAGTAATTTCTTTGCTTATGTGTTTTAAAAACAAATACTAGATGTTAGGAATACAACCAAATGCAAGTGATACACATGACTACAAGAGAATATAATGTTAAAGAAAAAATACATCCGTTTTAAATATATTGTGATGGCTCCTGTTGTAGATGTCAACGAATGTGACCTCGACAGTCGCATGTGTCTCAATGGCGTATGCAAGAACACAATGGGCTCCTACATCTGTGAGTGTGAGATCGGATATTCAATCAAACCAGGGCGCACTGGCTGCACAGGTAGGTGCAATTCAGTCTAATATTCTCCTGTAATGCTTCACTGATCGCCTCAACTAAAACAGGGTTCTCATGGAATGTCATGAATATTTTCAATAAATTTTCCATGCATGGAGAGTTACAGAATTTTATTAAAAGTCATTAAATTATTAAAAGGCAGACTGTAATCTGGGAATCGTGTGACAGACTCCACTGACAGAGTCATTGTCTCTGATGTGGAGAGAGCTGTAGGCTGTAAAGTACCACTTATCATGTCAATCGTCCAAGTCGCAGTCTGTATTTAAAAAAATCATTCTTTTGCTATATTTAAATTATAGTTATACCTGTTTTTATTGTATTTACGTCACATGTTTGGTAATCTATTTTATTGTATTTATTTGTTAGTGTCTTTTGAAATAAATTGTTTAGACATTTATATGTTGAATTACATCTATGAAAGAGATTAGAATATCTTGATAGGAGAAACTAAACCTGTTTGTTTCATGTTGTGACTGTTGTTATGTGTCACATGCATATGTTTTTTCCTGAAATATTAATTTGTATAAATGGAGCCAAAATAAACTTTTGTTCTTGATTGATAACTTCAACAGAAGACATTGTTATAACATGAGAAATAATACATCATCATAATAGTCACACATTGCATTACCCACATTGCATGCAATTATGCGCATTAGATACAGCACACACATCACACACACATGCATGCACGCACACGCATGCACGCACATATTACACACATGCACCAGTTTCATTGTTGTCAACTAGAGAGGACTAGAATCTTTCAAGAAGATATTACTGAGTGACTGACTTTCAGATGATGACGAATGTGAATCTGGCGAAAACACCTGTGATGAGAACGCAAGGTGCATCAACACAGAGGGCTCATACAAATGCGACTGTAATGAGGGCTACATTGGCAATGGCTTCAGTTGTAAAGGTGAGCATCTACATGGAGGGCTCGGACAAGTGCGGCTGTAAAAAGGGGCTTCAGATGTAAGGGCAAACAGAAAGAATGTACTCAATTTTGGTTGAGTAGATGTTTTACTTAAAAATGGAATATCCAACATTTTGAAGGAATTATAGAAGTTTGTCTGAATGAAATGTTGACTGTATTAACTGTCAAAAGTCACTGAATCACCATAAACAAATTTGTCAGACACGATACGACTTATTGAAAGTTGAAAATAAATACACAATTTAGTCATAAAGTTGTGTACACGTGAAGTAATATTGACTAAGATGATGCGTTTGTGTCAGATGTCAATGAATGTCTGCGGAACAATGGTGGCTGTGACGTGGACGCTGCCTGTATCAACACACCTGGAAGCTTCAGGTGTGTCTGTGACGAGGGCTTCGAAGGTGATGGATACAAGTGTAAAGGTATGTCGTAGCACCCAACCTGTTTGTAGGTGTAATTAAACTTAATCGTACATTGTCAGGTTTTTATTTGTTTTATTATATTTGTAATTTAGTATGCCAACTAAGTGAAATATAATTCAAATTGGCTTTTGATGTTACAATTGCTTTTCAAACCAAAGATTTCAGAAAAAATAGTTAGACTATGTTGGGTTTGTTACCTTTGACACATGGTCTCCTGGTTACCTGCAAATCCCACATTAAGAGCTAAGGGCAGGTGCTAACTTTGTCACAATTCAACCTTCAACTTATTTATTTATGAAGCCTTATGAAATATTTAAATATTCAATGTGTTTTTGGAGAATTAGTCAGTCACTCATATTCCTAAAATAGACGTACAACTCAATAAAAAAATATTCAGCATGTCTGAATAGAGTTTGTTCTTCCATGTAATGCACATTATAATCTATATAAGGCATTTTGTATTGGTCCATGTAAGGCTCTTGTTCAACATAAAGTGTAATGTATTGTTCCATGTAAGACACTCTGTATTGTTCTACGTAAGGTGCTGTGTAGGATATTGGCCATGAAAGTAACTTTGTATTGTTCTATGTAAGACACTGTGTAGGATATTGGCCATGGAAGTAACTTTGTATTGTTCTGTGTAAGGCACTGTGTAGGATATTGGCCAGGAAAATAACTTTGTATTGTTCTACGTAAGGCACTGTGTAGGATATTGGCCATGAAAGTAACTTTGTATTGTTCTGTGTAAGACACTGTGTAAGATATTGGCCATGAAAGTAACTTTGTATTGTTCTACGTAAGACACTGTGTAAGATGTTGGCCATGAAACTCATTTCGTATTGTTCTGTGTAAGACACTGTGTAGGATATTGGCCATGAAACTCATTTCGTATTGTTCTGTGTAAGACACTATGTAGGATATTGGCCATGAAACTCACTTTGTATTGTTCTATGTAAGGCACTGTGTAGGATATTGGCCATGAAAGTCACTTTGTATTGTTCTACGTAAGGTGCTGTGTAGGATATTGGCCGTGAAAGTCACTTTGTATTGTTCTATGTAAGACACTGTGTAGGATATTAGCCATGAACATCACTGTATTATTCATTCTATTGAAAGTACTTTGTTCTACATAAGGTAGTAGGTACTTTGTGTTGTACTGTTTCAGACGTGGATGAATGTTCACTCAACCCCACTTTATGTGACAACGGCCAGTGTCTCAACTACCCCGGGGGCTTCAGATGTGAATGTGACATGGGTTTTGCCCCCACAGAAGATGAACGTGCCTGCATTGGTAAACAAACTCCCTCCTCCATTTTTCAAAATTCATATAAGTTTATTATTAGTTATGTACAAACTACAAAATGGAAAACTGAGCTAAAAGCTGAGAAGATACCCTGCTAAAAGGCAGCGTTGTACATTTGCTTATCACATCGGGCTTTTCATATTCTGGAAAAGTGAATATTTTGAGAAGTAGCGCCTGAAAGGATAACTAATTATACATTCTGAAAATGTAGTCTAAAATTTGCTATTTATTTATGAATGTTGGTGTATCACAGAGCTTTATTTACATCACAGTTATTTTCCTTCTAACATAATATTTTTTTCAGAGTTTAGTCAATTCTTGTTCTGTTCATTATATTATTAAAGCCCATATTTGTAATTTAAAATCACTTGAAGGGTCTTTTCTCCATTTGATTTTTTACTCGTCTTGTTTCAGAATTATTTTGCAAAAAATCTTGTATCCACTAAGGCATGCTAGTTCAATTGTGCAAATTTTTTATTTAGTTTTGGTGAAATCACCAGACAAGCTGTTAAATTAATTTTGATTGAATCTGGTTAAAGTGCTGCGAAAAAAGGGCAAAAGGTTTCCAGTTGAATAAACTATTCACATTTCTACAAGTTACCCGATCTGATCATCAAAATCGATCCTTTCGAAAACTAAAGTATGCATTCTTTTATTAAACCAACTGCAATTGTTACTTAAACTATTCACACACGTTACTTAAACTATTCACACACATGTTACTTAAACTATTCACTCACGTTACTTAAACTATTCATACACATGTTTACTTAAACTATTCACACACATGTTTACTTAAACTATTCACACACATGTTACTTAAACTATCCACATACGCACGCACGCACGCACGCACGCACGCACGCACGCACACACACACACACACACACACGTTACTTAAACTATTCACACACTACAGATTTGAACATGAACGAACCTGATTCGAGATGGGCTAAATGAACTGAAGAGGGAGTTTGAAGAATGAAATATTGATGTTGGTGTTGATCCACTTTGCAGACATCAATGAGTGTGAGACATTCCGTAACCTTTGTGTCAACGGGCTGTGTGAAAACGTCTTTGGTATGTTCCGATGTGTCTGCAACCAGGGCTATCAATTGGACCAAACTGGCGGCAACTGCACTGGTAAAGCTTTGATGCTTGAATTTTTGTCGTGCTTGCGTTTGGTGCAGATCTGTTTTGAGATTCTGCTTGGGTTTTGTGAATGGAAAACTTCACATCAAATTGGCTAATAATCATGTAATTTTATCAAATGGAAAACAACTACGTGAATGAAGTTATAGTGGAATCCATCTTATTCGTATCATTTAGAAAACTCTTTCCATGTACATTTTTGTTGCGACCATGTGTGTCTGAAAGGGTTAAGAGTAGTAAACTTAGTGTACACTTTTATATTATTGCCTTAACTTTTTGTGAAGTTCTTTGATTTGTAATTATTTATATTATAAGCACTATTCCAAGAACCAGCTGTATTATTATTATGAGAAGTAAACTTAGTGTACACTTTTATATTATTGCCTTAACGTTTTGTGAAGTTCTTTGGTTTGTAATTATTTATATTATAAGCACTATACCAAGAGCCAGCTGTATTATTATTATGAGAAGTAAACTTAGTGTGTATTTGCGTGATTTGTGTGGATGTTGTGTTGCAGATGTTGATGAGTGTGAGAACCTGGACAACTGTCTGTATGGCACCTGTGTGAACAAGCCGGGCAGTTACATCTGTCAGTGTCCCCCCAACTACGAGCTCAACCCCTCTGGCACTGGATGTGTCGGTCAGTCCACGCTTTCTTATTCCACGAGTCACGGGAAGTTGGGGAGAAAATAATTTTCTTCTTGAGGGAGTATACTACTTTAAAAATGATATTGAACTGATTCGGACTACTTTACAAGATTAAATCGGTGCACCATAGAATATGTTCTAATTTTTTAATGTTCTAATTGTTAAAAAAGTTTAAAACAGGTCGATTGTTCAGATTGTGATACAAGCACCAAATTTGGTACACATGTGCTGTGACATATAATAAGATAAATGAAATTTGCCTTTCAAGGGGGTGTGACACCATATTCAAAATGGCTGCAATGAAATTCGAAATACATTTCTTTGGGTGTATCTTCACTTCTAATTAACATGTTTTAGTAATTTAAAATGCTACACTGGTTTTGCTACACGAGGAATCGATTAACAAACGTTTGATTATCTCCTTCTGGAATCTCGATGCAGCAGTGACTTGAAAATGGTGTAGAGAATTTACAAAAAAGGGGGAATAACGAATAGAATAAGTATTACTATTGCATATATATTATACATAAACGTATTGTAGACATATATTAGAAAACAGTTTTTGTTAATTATAAGTCAGAAGAAGGATTTTAGAGTAAGTTAGTTCCGGACTCCGATAGGGAAGTCAGTGAGCGTTAATAGGGTTGTTTAAAAAATTGAGATAGCATAGTGAATAGTCAGAAGCAGTGGAATGTTGGTTAAAATAAGTATTACTATTACACATATACTATATACACAAACTTCTTATAGACATATATTAAGAAACTGTTTTTGTTAACAGAGGCAGTATTTTTCCCGGACTCAAATTCAACGAGAGATAAGGGGGTTTGTTTACAGGTCGTGAATTAAATTGATATACCAAACTTTCGTATACATTGTTAAATATATATTAGATAAAGTGATACATTTACGTAAATTACATACATAAGGTAATATCTGACATAGTTGTAGTAAACGATTTCGACAAAAAGGAATTAACAGCAGGATTTTAGCGTAAGTTTGTTAACACTGACTTCGTTGTTCTCCATATTCGCTAGGTGGCAGTCTTTTTCTTTGTTTGTGCGAGCTTAGTAGAAAAGACATAGTTAGCAAGTATATTAGCCTAAAGTGTTCTTTTGAACACAAAAACAGCCTTATTCAAGGCTAACGTAGCAATCAGATTAAGTCTAAATTTTGTGATGGTGCTATGCAAAAGGCATGTAAAGGCCACCAGGCATTTAATATGCAGCAGTTGTAGCAACTGGCTGGACTTCTTTAAGTCTGGGTGTGAGAAGTCCTGGGCTGAGGTTCAGGTGGATAGTTTTAGTTTTGAGTGTAGGGGATGTACGAGGATGAAGGAACTTGAGGTGGAGTTAGAACAGCTGAGGCTGCTCGTGGCAGTGGTGGGAAGGGAGCAGGTGGGTTGTGCCAGTGGTTCTGGTGGGGGGACAGTAGATGATAAAGTGGAGGAAGACGACGAGAGAGATGCTAAAAGCAAGGTCATGTCTAACCAATCTCTTGTTTTTTTTTAGAAATTACAAAGTGGGTAGATGATGGGTCACTAGTGGATGTTGTCTACTTTGATTTTCAGAAAGCTTTCGATAAAGTGCCATATCAAAGATTGTTGCTTAAACTAAAAGCCCATGGTATAGGTAATGATGTAATCAACTGGATAGAAGAGTGGCTTACACACAGAAGACAGAGAGTAATAGTAGATGGTGAGATTTCAAACTGGAAATGGGTTTTGAGTGGGGTACTACAGGGATCAGTATTAGGCCCTATACTGTTTTTAATGTATATATATATGTATGTATGTATGTATGTACGTATGTATGTACGTATGTATGTACGTATATATGCATATATATATGCATATATATATATATATATATATATATATATATATATACATATACATATACATATACATATACATATACATATACATATATATATATATATATAAATGATTTGGAAGATAACATATCTAGCAAAGTACTAAAATTTGCAGATGACACAAAAGTATTCAGAAAGGTTACTAATGATGCAGATAAACAAAGTTTACAGGATGATCTAAATAAATTAGTTAAATGGTAAAAAAAATGGCAAATGTTATTCAATTTTGGGAAGTGTAAATGTATACACATAGGACATGGAAACATGGACAAAGAATATAAAATGGGGGATGCTGTACTAGGTAGAACCACACAAGAAAAGGACTAAAGAGTAACATTTAGTGCTGACATGAAAGTTTCAGAGCAATGTGGGATTGCTGCTTCGAAAGGAAATCAAATTCTAGGGCTAATTAGGAGAACTATCATGTATAAGGAGAAACAGCTAATTGTACCCCTGTACAAAGCAATAGTTAGACCACATTTGGAATATTGTATTCAAGCATGGAGGCCATATCGTAAAAAGGACAGACAAACTAGAAATAGCAACTAAAATGATTCCAGAATTGAGAAACCTTAGTTACGAAAGTCGCTTATTACAATGTGGTTTGACAACACTAGAGACCAGGAGACTAAGAGAAGACGAAATAGAAGTGTTTAAAATAGTGAATGGTTATGAGGATGTTGACAGGAATATGTTCTTCAAACTTAAAGAAGGCAGTAGAACCAGAGGAAACAAAGCAGCATTAGTTAAGGAACAGTGTAGGTTGGACATGAGAAAGTACTCTTTCTCACAGAGGGTGATAAATGAATGGAACAAACTGCCAAATGATTGTGTTAATGCTAGTAGTGTGAATATGTTTAAAAATAGAATTGACAGATATCTGATAAGGGCGGGCTACACGTAGATGAGAAAATTGTTGGACTCTCGATAAGCCAATGTCTTCCTTGTCCACTTGCCATCTGGAACTTGTTGTTTGGGATGGCAATCTTGTTAAATCTTAATGTGATTGGATCATTGCCTTATTTGCATATATGCAAAATTTGTGCCCATTTTGTATTAAATAGAACAATTAGCATTGATCTATGCATCTGCATGAACAATCTTTTTTTGCGATGTAGATTGTAGAAAACAACTTCTGTTTGACAATATATTCATTGTTATATAAGATTGATCTTCAATAAAGTGGCTGCCACAAAAGTCTAACACATTGTACCTTTGGCATATATGGTTTATGCTTTAGTGGTTTTAAATGCTAGACCCTTGATCATCATTCTTTCTATCGAATAAAACATTATCACAGTAGCGTGTAGTATTGATATGACAATGGTTCGCAGTTTGTCTAGCTATTTGGAAACTCACAAAGTATTTACAAAGTTGTATCGTGACAGTTGAGAAAAATGTCTAAATAAAATTGTCTCGATCAAATTGTTGCATTACTAATTCTGTTCCATTCTCTACGATCTCCCATTTATCAGTCACACATTCCACTCGGTGTCAGTGGGTTCTTTATTGTGCGCATCCTCCTTGGTACACAGACACAACTCAGTGCAGCTGAGTTCGTTCCTCTTGCATTTGCAGAGACCCCTATATGCCTTGGTACACCCACAGCGAATTAACTCATGACAAGCCCTTGATGCCTCTGACAGTGTTGTCCAGTATGGATGCCATCTATGTTCTGTAAGCTTCCATCCCCATTCCAGCGGACTAGGAAGTACTTGGTTGAGCGTGAGTGTTTGACCCCATGTGTATCCACCTTGAAAGGTCGCTTGTTTGCAATGTTCTAACAGCGTTGCCCCCGTCAGAGGAATGTTTTCTATAGATATTGAGCACCATGCGAACAGATGTTTCCTGGCTTCATTCACAGTCTGCAGTACATACGGTCTGCTCTACAGCAATACTGTGAATCTCTGGATGGTTTGCAGTTCAGTTCAGTTAAGCAGAGATGGGCTGGTACTGCGACAAAATTCAGAAAGGATTTTTTTGTCAGTGACTCGAACATTTTCCATACGTTCCAGCACATTTTATTTTCCCATCCCGTGAAGGATGAAATGATGTCACACCCAGTCAAACTGTGGAATAACGGGAGAGCTGCTGCCTTGCACCACCCATGATTTTATGCAATTTTGTGAGCCCCTATATACCGGAATGTCTTCCCTGTACCAAAGGCGATCCACATCTCGGAAATATTCAATGGGATGAATACTGAAATGACCAGTACTACGTCAGTGTCCACCGTTCGAATGGTAGCTTTCGTGTGTCCTTGGGCTACACAGTCAGCTACATGTATCATTATCATAGTGTCTGCCCCCTCGTGAGTTCATGGCTCTAGTATGGTTGTGTCCTTGTTACCCGCGTGAATTTCACACTTGTGTCAAAGGTTGACGCCAGCTACTTCCCATCAGGTGGCGTTTCTTTTCTGATGTGATTGGTCAGGAAGTTGAACAGCTCCTCCTTGTTGGAATCAACCCGCAGGAATTACTGCCAGTTTCTAGGAACTGGTAAACTACTGTTTTATTGCATTAAATGTGTTCAAGTATTAGTTATGAACCCATATAATAAATACCTTGGGTTTTATGCATGAGTCGCTTCAGAATGTTACGTTGGGCTCGCAAGCTTGCCCATTTCAACATTCTAAAGCAACTCGTGCATAAAAGCCAGTATCTGTCGATTAGTATATGTTATTAAAATGATATTGTTGCTGCTTTCAGACAAGCGTCGAGGTGCATGTTTCCTGCATGCTCCGGAGTACGTCCGTCGTGGTGCTTGTAGTGTCAACATTGGCAATGACATGTCCCATGCCACGTGCTGCTGCACAGTTGGAAAGGGCTGGGGTAAAACCCCAGCAGGCTGTGTCCACTGCCCTCTCAATGGCACAAGTAGGTCAATGAAACTAGTCAGTAGGCTAACCAGATTTAG
Organism: Lamellibrachia satsuma; assembly: GCA_033239005.1. NCBI lineage: Eukaryota > Metazoa > Annelida > Polychaeta > Sabellida > Siboglinidae > Lamellibrachia > Lamellibrachia satsuma. The sequence continues at coordinate 2,194,228 of BSQZ01000047.1, read as the reverse complement.
CAAGAACTCCATCCAAAGAATGTAATCTAATTACAATTCGACAGATTCTGTTTTATTAAACTTTGTATGAAAACTGAGGTAATTTAATTTTAATATTGAACTTAAAATGAGATTTTTGGGTGACAAAATAATAGTCACATAATTTTGATGTAAATAATTGATGATTGAATGATGTCCTCTAAGAACATGGTCGTGGGTTATATTTGTGGTGATGTTTGTGTTCTTTCTTCAGGGGAATACGAAGAACTGTGTCCTGGGGGCCCAGGTTTCAGACCCAACACAGTCACAGTCATACTAGAAGGTAACTATGTTAGACATCCACCGGACATGCTAAAGTTAGATGCTGATTCCCACAGTAGTCTGCGGAAGGTCAATGGCTGATACAGTGACAATCTAAGCATTTGACATTAAGATCTATATTTACATTCACTGCTCACTCTTGCCTAGGTTAAGCTTAGTTTTAGTGACAAAATGTTGTGAGATAGATGATTTATGCTGATTGTCTCTTCATATGTAGACATAGACGAGTGCCGAGAGATCCCAAGCATCTGCCGGGGAGGTCAATGCAAGAACACATTCGGCAGCTATGTGTGCATCTGTCCACAAGGCTACAAGCTGGACGAGTCAAAGAGAATGTGTGTCGGTGAGTTCAGGTCTTAACATCTCCCTCCCTCCCTCCCTCCCTCCCTCCCTCCCTCCCTCCCTCCCTCCCTCATCATTGAATAGATGACGGTAATGATTGATTGGTTCATCTGTCCAATCAAGAAACCAATCGCAATCTTGTGTGATCTATAATTTTTAGTATATTCATTCTGAATTTTATTCCTTGTCGTTCTATGAATTATATGTCTGAGATCATGACAAGACAATGTGTACAAACATGACTAGAAGAGAGAAGACTTCAGATTGCCCCTGTCTCCTAGTTACTGGACAATGAAAGCCTTCGTATTGTTAACTCTGTTAATAATGGCGTTAACAAAATCGAGCATGGAAAGGAAAAACTGAAGTCACTTTCTTGATGGAGCACCACTGCCAATCGGCTCAACATCATGAAACTGCAAATAAAGCAAAAACCAACAAACTGTTTTGTTTCTATTTCAATGATATGTATATTATTATAGAAATAGTGATATTTATTAAATATATTGATTGACTTCTATGATCGATCTTTCATTGATCAACTAGATAAACCAATGATCAATTATGAAAATGTTGCCAATTCCCAACACTAGTCGCTATCATGGGAGTGGTGCTATCTTGGGAGTGTTGCTATCATGGGAGGTGATTGTCATCTGGAGCATATGGCTTTAGATGGCAGTCTTATTAGATCTTGTTAAGCGGTGATTTGTGCTTGCAGACATCAATGAGTGTGACTTGAGCGAAGCTCTGTGTGGCATTGGGACCTGCATCAACACAGAGGGCAACTACACATGTATCTGCCCAAACGGACACATGCTCACCTCAGACAGGAACTGTATGGGTACGTCTCAGTCGAGTCTATCACGGTGGTCTTCCTCTGCCTCTTTTATACGCTTCGGTGTGTGCAGCACGCTGGAAGTATGTATGCAAAGGATATTGATAGTTGTTGACTCACCAACAGCAGCAAAGAGAGGACGGAAGTAACTTTAATAGGATGAAAACATTATTTTACATATAGCATTTATATGCTTCAAATTATTTGCTACCATCACCTCAGTCTCAAGTGGTTACACTCCAAACAGCCCACCTTTTTATAGTAACTCTTTACAACAAGTACAGTTAAACAAAGCATAATTCTTTACAGAAAACATAATGCAAACAGTGTGGGAAGAACATAATGTTACACACCTTTTCATGTGTTTAGATATATATCTCACTGATAAACAAAAAAATAGCTTGCCAGTGTAGAGGGATAATAGTGATTGTAAAACATGTTATACAATATTATTTTATATATAAATATCATTACATAATACATATTGTTTTAACAAATATATAATTCTTGAACGTTACCTTTGTATGTAGCAGAGCAGTTCAGAAAAATTAGTTTACTGGTTATTGCATTCCCTGCATTGGTTGTAATAAAAATACATATTAGGCTTATGTTAAATTTCAGAAATGAAATACAAATGCAGGAGATTTATTCATCTTAGGGTATCGGGTAAAACGGAGGGAATCGGGGCATTGGAAAATTATGCATAAATAGAGTCACATTCTCACTGCTCAGTCATGCATATCTTGCCACCACGCAAAGCATGCATAAATTTTCTAGAATTGATTCAATAAAAATGCTTAGGTTGCAGTATAAAATACAGGGATTGAATTCACACTCTACGTATAATGAATTTTACCCCTGAAATATATTACAATACAAAACGAATCCCTTGCATGATCGGCACAAACTTACAGTAGCTAAAATAAACCTAATAAAATGTTTAGATACATTTTAGCTTTATGAACACAAGTATTGTATATAGTGTCAGTTATTTCAGTATGCACGCATTGTGTATCCAGTGTATTGACCCCCACACGTGAATCTGTTGACCAGACATGAGGGAAATGAACTGTTACCTGCGTGCCTTCAATGCAACAATGCCACGTCGTCGCACGTCTCGCCTGCGATGTGAGAACGCCCTCAATACCCCACTCACCAAGAAGCAGTGTTGCTGTTCCATCGGTGAGGCCTGGGGCCAGCCATGTGAGCCATGCCCACGACAAAGGACACGTAAGTCAATCTTTTTTACCCTAAATCCTCTCCGGTGCCTGACTCTGATGATGAATTTTGTACATCCCTGTTCATGATTAAAAATTCTGATTGTTTATTGTGCCTCTCACGTAATGTTTCTGAGGAATTGGGCACTATAGAAGTTTTATTATTACTAGCAAAAGTACTTGGTAGTTACATTAACTGTTCCATGTGCAGTTTCACACTCCCACACAGTGGCACCACTCATTGCATATCACCATTGTCACAACTCAATTAAAAATTGGTCAAGTGGTATAAGCGATTGGTTGGCTGGGTGATACCATTGTTGTTTATGACTTGTTATGTCATTGCTACTGTGCAGTGGACGGTTCACATAACTTGGAACAACCATAGAAAACATTCATAGCATTGTAAAGAATCTACGATTCAAGGTAATTCTACGATTCAGAGTAATTCTACGATTCAGGGTAATAGTGAGGTGAATTTAAAAAAAATAAAAGTGTTATGAATCATTCCTGGAGAAGGAAAATGAACATGTATAAGATGAGTAACATAACATTCATAACATTCAGTTGGATTATAGTAGGATTACAGTTAATCTGGAATGGCTTGACAGTCCATTTCCTGGAATGTGAGTTTTAACATAGTTTTTACTTCTCAAGAAACTGTGCTTCTGTCCTCGAGTATTACTACGCAATTTGTCGGTCTTCATCAGTGCACTTCCGTATGGGCCCTGTTAGCTGGGAACTCTGCAGTCCTTCTCCAATTTGTATGAGAACACTTTGGTCATGTGACCTGTCAGTAGTAGTGAAGTTAGCATCTTCAGAGGTAAAAAATATGTAAAAAATCTTATAATTGGTTGATGTGAGAATATTTGTGGTCATTGAGTTGCAGACCCACACAGAAATGGGAGGAGGCTTGGGTGATTGGAGTAAGATGGGAACATATCTTAAATTGTTCAGTTGAACTGCATACTATGACACACTGCATAAGTCTTTCTCCAAGCATTGCTTCTGTGTCAGCATGTAAGACTTGACATTAAAGCTGTCTTCTTTCAGATGAATACATCACACTGTGTGGTGTGAAGGAAGGACACACACCCGATCCTAGAGGACCACAAGGTACGTCACAAACCTTCTCTCTAGCACCATCTCTTTTTAAACTACTAATTGTAGAGCCATGAGTTAGCTCTTGTGCTCTCTGTAGCACCATTTAGTTACATGATCCAGTCACTGGAGGATCACAAGTTAGCTGTTATGCTCTCTGTAGCACCATTTAGTTACGTGATCCAGTCACTGGAGGATCACAAGTTAGCTCTTGTGCTCTCTGTAACACCATCTAGTTACATGATCCAGTCACTGGAGGATCACGAGTTAGCTCTTGTGCTCTCTGTAGCATCATCTAGTTACATGATCCAGTCACTGGAGGATCACGAGTTAGCTGTTGTGCTCTCTGTAGCACCATTTAGTTACATGATCCAGTCACTGGAGGATCACAAGTTAGCTGTTGTGCTCTCTGTAGCACCATTTAGTTACGTGATCCAGTCACTGGAGGATCACAAGTTAGCTCTTGTGCTCTCTGTAGCACCATTTAGTTACGTGATCCAGTCACTGGAGGATCACAAGTTAGCTCCTGTGCTCTCTGTAACACCATCTAGTTACATGATCCAGTCACTGGAGGATCACGAGTTAGCTCTTGTGCTCTCTGTAGCATCATCTAGTTACATGATCCAGTCACTGGAGGATCACGAGTTAGCTCTTGTGCTCTCTGTAACACCATCTAGTTTCATGATCCAGTCACTGGAGGATCACGAGTTAGCTGTTGTGCTCTCTGTAGCATCATCTAGTTACATGATCCAGTCATTAGAGGATCATGAGTTAGCTCTTGTGCTCTCTGTCGCATCATCTAGTTACATGATCAAGTCATTGGAGGATCATGAGTTAGCTCTTGTGCTCTCTGTAGTACCATCTAGTTACAAGATCCAGTCACTGGAGGATCACGAGTTAGCTCTTGTGCTCTCTGTAGCATCATCTAGTTGCATGATCCAGTCACTGGAGGATCACGAGTTAGCTCTTGTGCTCTCTGTAACACCATCTAGTTACATGATCCAGTCACTGGAGGATCACGAGTTAGCTCTTGTGCTCGCTGTAGCATCATCTAGTTACATGATCCAGTCAATGGATGATCACGAGTTAGCTCTTGTGCTCTCTGTAGCATCATCTAGTTACATGATCCAGTCATTGGAGGATCACAAGTTAGCTCTTGTGCTCCTGTAGCATCATCTAGTTACATGATCCAGTCACTGGAAGATCACGAGTTAGCTCTTGTGCTCTCTGTAGCATCATCTAGTCACATGAACCAGTCACTGGAGGATCAAAACTATAATCAGTGTCGTTTATTGTAGACATTGATGAGTGCAAGCTTGTGCCTGAACTGTGTAAGAACGGCCGTTGCATCAACACCATTGGCAGCTTCAGGTGCCAGTGTCCAAAGGGATACACCTACGCCAGCAACCTGCACATCTGCAATGGTAACAACAACAATCACATATACTCCATGCAGTAATACAATCTCAGTGCAACATACATTAAAATAGTTCTGTGAATAAAAATACATCATATGCAAAAGAATATATCTTAAAGACGTATTTGCAGAAAATAGTGGTACTTAATACTAGCTGGTGATACTGGTAATGTGGCGAAAATAATATCATTAAATATATTTTTGCCTTTATTTAGAAATGCATTTACATTCTGGTCTGAGATCTCACATATGTTACATGTTGTTTTGTAAATTTTTATCTAACTTGTCTTGAACTTTGGTCACTAAACACATTGAGTTTTCACTACACACATTGTGTTTTCAACCCTTCAGATGTTTTGTTCACAGTTACTGAAAGATGGTGAACTACACTGAGAATTAATCAGATACTATGTATTATTTTATTTACCCCTCTTCTGGGTGTTGTTATTGATCTGTGATTGATAGTAACGGGATAATGTTGTGAGATATGATTTAGAGGAAGCAGTGATTAAAAGGCGGGCAGAATGAAAGTTGTGATGTTACTTGACAGACATCAATGAGTGTGGCAAGCGAAGGCCGCCATGTATCGGTAACGCTGAATGCGTCAACACTCTAGGCAGCTTCAACTGCGAGTGTCCACTAGGGTACCGACTGGCACCCAACAAGAGGCTCTGTGTCGGTATGTAACTTTCTTAGCACCCGGATATAGCCCTCAGGACAAAACCTCAGACGTAACCCCTCGGACAAACCATCAATAAAAAAATGTATGTGCATGTGCATTTTTATTAATTGTCTGTACACAATGTGTTGGTTAAGACACAACAGTCAAATTGATGGTGGTGGTCTCTTTGTACAGGTTGTTTCTTAATGCATGTGGTACTTTGAGAGGAGTTGGCTGTGTCAGGATCATTCATAATGCAGGTGGACTATTAATGCAGGTGGTCATTTGAGCAGGTTTAACTGTACTTTATTGGCCATGATATTATACTTAACTGAAATATATAGTTAACTTGAAGTTTAACCTAGGTCTTGCCAGTTTTAACCAAGTTCTGCTGTACTGAGCAGTGTAATGGAACTTGTAGAGATCTTATGGATTCTGTTGGCAGACGTAGACGAGTGTGTGGAGCGAGAGGCTGTGTGCTCCAATGGGGATTGCCTCAATCTGATTGGCAGCTTCAGATGTGTCTGTCGCAACGGCTACAGACTGTCTCCACGGAAAGACCAATGTCTTGGTAAGTTACTCACTCTCTACAAACTGATGCAGTCTGTTTAATTTTCTTCAGTAATGTTCTAGAAAATGGCAAGGTGACAATATAGTGCTAGGGTTGGTTACAACTTTAAAATTGTAAGCTTATTTGAGACCGCCTAACCCTTTGGAATTGAAATGCTTTTAAATTCAGGTTTACAAAGATCTTAGCACAGTTAAAGTTTTCCTATTGTATTGTGCTACTTCCTTTTATGGGCACATTTTTGGCAGGAACATTAAGCTATTAATATGATCACCAAATATGTATGCATTTGTCTTTTTCCAAGCCATGTGATGTTCAAGTAGTTACCTGGCCATTGACATCTGCCTTCTTTCATGGCAGAACTTGTCTGAGTACACCAAATAAAGCATGACAACAGACTACATGGTGCATTGTGTGTCTTCAGATATTGACGAGTGTGTGGACAGACCTGGTATCTGCAGGAATGGAACCTGTCGCAATACACTCGGCTCTTACAACTGTCGATGCAACATTGGATTTACTCTCACAGATAATGGTGACTGCTTTGGTGAGAACTTACATTATTTAATATTTGTCAGGGATACTTATTACTTATCCATATTTTTTTCAATTCAGTTCAATATCTTTATTTCAGACTAAAAACTGATACAAACAGCATGTCCATAAGATGTGATTAACTAAGAAAATAAATAAAAAGTACTGCGCAATACAGCTTACCATAGGTAGACTCAATCAAAACTATTATGTATATACAACATCTTTATCCAATGACATTGTATTCGAGATTGCCACTTTAAGTCACTAATAACAATAGCAATGACCAACTTGTTATCGGAAGCATCATGTCTCAACATAAATTTATACACAAGATTTCTAATCACTATTTAACTGTTGGGAACACAGTTTTCCACAAATATGGTGGAAGCACTGCAGTACTTAGGCAGTCTGAGGAACATCCGAAATACATTATTGTAGGCAACCTTTAGCTTATGAATACTTGCCACTGTGTAATTCCACCACAGCTGAGTAATATACACAGGTGAACAGAAAGTTTTAAGTAGAATAAGCTTCACTTCTGTACAGCAAATATAAAATTTTCTCAAGAGCATATTACCTCTAGTATAATATAGTTGTCGGCGTTTCCGCAAGATATCCTTGTCATCTCTTAATGTATTACATATGAATTGCTCAAGATATTTTACATGATCAACTCATACATGTTAAGTCTCCCACATTCGCCAGGAGACTCCTGGAATTCCACCAAATCCCCCAATCTCCTGGAAAGGAGAACCAATCTCCTGGATTTTCAGCAAAACCCAAATAAATTTTTTGGTATGTTTTTTCCGAACTCGCCATAATTGGGTTTTATTTCCGGCTGAGTATGTTTTTCTGGGTCAACAGAAAGCGGTCAATACCAGTTCTGTAACGTGCTCGGACTTGCAACGTAATCACGACGTATTTCTTGCGCTCGTTTCGGCAAACGTGTCTGGGCTTGCCGCCTTATACCGTTTTCGACTGGCTGTTTTTTTTTCTGTGCACCAAGTGTTATAAAGCATATGATTCGATGTTTGTTGTATGGAAACAATAGTATGGCGAAGCGTGGGTCTGATTTGCCATGCGCTAGTTCAGTGAAGAAGAAGAAATACGCTGCAAAATACAAGCCGGAATGGCGACTGACTTGCCGTTTATATGCCACAGTGACAAGGGACCGACGTTTGCATACTGTAGAGTGTGCAATACCCACATAAACGTAGCGCACGGTGGCAAGAGCGACATTGTTCGCCATGCAAGTTCGGCCAGTCACTCTACCATGTCATCGCCCACACCGATTTTCTGAGACCCTCTGATTTATGTATAGATCCCTGTTTTTTTTAGACCTTCCGATTTATGTATAAATCTCCTGGATTGGCATTTCTGAAACTTAACATGTATGATCAACTTCATTTATCTTGAATGGTGGCACTTCAACATTTTTAATGTACTTGCTTTTGCAAACTAGAACAGCAGTTTTCTTTGAGTTGTACTTGATATCATAGTTCACCCCATGTGACCTACATACCTGCATCAGTTCAGATAACCCTGATGCAGATGGAGACAAAATTACCAGGTCATCAGCATACATAATATGATTAATGTTTGAGTTACCTAGAACACACCCTGTATCATATTTGTTTAATGCTATGGTTAGACCATATATAATATATATATATATATATATATATATATATAAATGTATACATATATATATACAGTATTTGTCTGTGCTATCGCCCATGGGCAGTTAGGTAGAAATATAAAAAAAATTGGGGGGTGGGTGCTAATGCAGGTATGGGCGATAACATTACCACATAAAGAATTACAGAAACAACATAACTGACCGAGGTCGCAACTAGGCACCAACCAGGGGCTGGTATCACGAAGCATCCATACCACACGAAGGAAATAATACGAACCTTTTACGGACATTTGACGAAGATTACGTATAATTATTCGCATCAAGTGGTGTACAACTGTTCAGTGTTCTTAGTCAAATGTCCAGCTTAGTTCCTTTGTACGATATACAAATTTCGTGAATCTGGCCCAAACTGCTCATCCAAGTTAGTAATAATGCATGCAGCATATGTCCCTACTGGTCTATCCTATCACACTACCCATGTCATTGTCAGACGCCCGAAACAACTCGTCAAGGCTTCACAGTCATAACAGAAATTCAATAGCTTTAGCGAATAATTTGATTTATGGATCTTTCATCACAGTTTGTCACATATTGCAACATTGTAGTTTGTGGACGCTTCGAAAACGCCATCACTTCATGGATGGTTGATCAGCCCAGCTGCAGTTGAACGAATCTTGTCTCTTTTGAAGGCTTACAGTTGGACAAGTTGGTTATTAAACGGTCTATTAGTAATTAGATGGACAAGAATTACAATAAATTGGCATGCTTGAGAGTTACCTGGGCCTCGCCAGAAACAATGTCAATGCAACGGAGCAGACGTAAAGAATATTCAACAACTCATTAGCTACCCGTTTTATGGCATTTCTACATGATTATCATTGACATTTTAACATTCTGTGTGGCAGAGATTGGGGTGGGCGGTAATGTGAGCAGGTCGGTTAACCCCAAATTTCTGTGAAATAGTGGGTGGGCGATAATACGTGTATGGGCAATAGCGCGATCAAATACGGTATACATATATATATATATATATTTATATATATATATATATTAAATAGGTATGGAGAGAGTATCCCTGTTTGTCTCACACCATTCGTAACACCAAACTGTGCAGACAAATTGTTTGACCATAGTATGATTAGAGTACCATTTGGTGCAATGGCCACCATGTCAGTGATACTGGAGTCTCCGAACTGCTATTAATAATTCTGAGCTAAGAAATTTAAGCTACAGATGTTTGGATATTTTTTTTAAATGTGCAATGTTTTCCTAAATGAGAATTTAGTCACATATATTATTTATTAATAGATGTGACATTTGTTGGGCTATAATAGCCAGCCTTGTATGGGAACACAATACAAGTTATGTTCACATTAGTGGCAGTGATCAAATGGATAATGCTACAGAATGCATGTGTATATGTATATATATATGTGTGTGTATGTATATATATATATATATATATATATATATATATATATATACCATATTTTACCTATTAAGCATACATGCCCTAATTAGTATAGACCCCCTTTTTAATCAGCAGGATCCATAATTATTGTAATTTGACTAGTGTGGAACAGCTGAAGTGTTGCCATCTGGTGTTAGGCAGTTGGCACCACTTTTCAGTTGTTCTACACTAGTCACCAAATAACACCATTAATGTTAACACAGTTACCTTATTGTCTAGAGGAAAAATTTAATTTTGGTGTACGCTTATAAGAACAGACATTTTTCCATGGCCATATATATATATTATATATATGTATATATATACAGTCGCGCCTCGTTATAACGCGCCCCGTTATTACGCGGATTCGGATATAACGTGGTCGGTCGTGGACCCCGAATTTCTGCCGCCAGGGGAAAATGTAAAATGGGCCTGCTTAAACCTACTTAGAATTGCTTTGACAATTCTCAAGAAACATTAGGTGAACAATGTCAATGAACGAGTATCAACGTGTTGTTTGTTTTGCGCTGCCGCCGACATCAATCGCTGTCGCTGGCTTCACTTCGACGGTTTGTAAATTGCAATCGAGATTCACAAATATGCCTCGCGTAAGAATCAGATCAACCGTTTTAAATGCATTTTACATGCAGTACCAATATAACACTTGGGTGAAATTACATGCTTCCGTTACATCGTAAATTTAATCGTTTTCGCGACACGAAACCAACATGCCAAATTCCTAACCCAAGGCGCTACCGGTGGCGAAAATACGAATTCGTCATCCACATATGAAACGATGAATCGATGTTAAGTGGTGCGTAATAAATTTATGCTTCGATCAAGATCGGTTGAAAGACGAAGTGAAACAATTATTAATTCTACCTATTGTTTTTTTATGTGTTTTATCAGCTTGCATACTACGTTTGTCAAATCATATACGTTTTCGGCTGCTCAGGTCCAGGTTATTATTTTCGATTCGTAGGCCTGTTGGTCCAGTACATCATCATCGTAGTAGATCTATTCCATACGTACATGTGTTTTATTAAGTTCAAGAGGGTGTGTAAGTTCCCTAAACTGCATATTGTCGTATAAGACAATGCTGCAAGCACACGGGGCTTCGACAGGGTTCACGGACTTGGTGCAGCGGGCAGCGGTCGCTGTTGTTTAGTAGCTCCCTGGTGGCAGACATGAGAACACCTAACGCGCCTCGCTTACAACGCGGTCCGGAGTCGTGGACCCCGACTACCACGTTATAACGAGGCGCGACTGTATATATATATATATATATATATATATATATATATATATATCGTGCACAACAGAAAGCAAAATAACTTATATGAAAAAGGAATTGTATTCCTATGAAAGTGTTCATTTGTTTTCAAAATGCCGATAAGGTTACAGGTTGTAATGTTTCTGATGACTTTGTGATTACTTAACAAGCCTAAGCATTGATGCATCTCTGTGTTGTGGCTGCAGACATTGATGAGTGTCGCACAATGATTGGCATCTGTGAGAATGGTCGTTGTCGCAACGTGAATGGAGGCTTCACCTGTGTCTGTCAGCCGGGCTACCAGCTCACGGGGGATGGCAGGAATTGTAGAGGTGAGCTTAGCAATCTACAACATTTCTGTATACCATGCAACCTTGTTAATCCGCACGCTGATAATCCGGAAACCTCAGCATCCGGACATCATTTCGCGGGGACAGAATTTCCAGATGCTAATACACCCCATGTGCGTGATTCATTTATGCGGAAAACTCACTTATTCAGGCACTTACACAGGGGACCATGGTGTCCGCATACAAGGCTCCATTGTATTTACTATATAGCCCTATATTTACGGCATTCGTGAACAGACTCAGGTTTGTTGTTCAAATGCTTCTGGTTGTGTAGATTAATGTGTAGTATTTCGTTCACCCCACTTTGCCTGTGTCTTTCAGACACTAAAAACTGTTGGTCCCTTCTACCTGGTGTCTATGCCGGGGAAGTAAAAGATACCACGCAGGGAAATGGGAAAACCTGTCGAGGACTCTATAAACTATGCCTTTATTTATTTATTTTTTATTAGGAAATGGTTGGTTTTTGCACTTCCCTTATTAGAAATGGGTCGTTTTAGTATTGACCAGAGTGATATACCTCAGTTCGAAAGCTATGCCCTTTGCATGTGCTAATGTTAAACCAAATTTCATACTGGACAACAAATTATGGAAAGAAATTTTCCATTGAAAGTGTAAATGCTAGCAGTGTAAATATACATGTATAAAACAGAACTGCCACGTTTCTGACAATGGGCCACATAGTCATAATCATCATTGTTTATTTGTTTCCAACATTGTTACATTTTTATATGCAATACAATATTGGTAAAGGAGGAAGCTGAAGTAATACAACTTATAATTGCTCCCTCATCAAACTTCTTTGGTAGTGAAGAATATTTTTCACACATAATACCATCTATGATGCATCATAATAACAGTATGTCTACAATTACATAATGCATTGAACATTTTCAATAACTATGCTGTGCATATTGCCAAACACTGTAAAACATTATGAGCACCTGGTTTGGATAATACATAAATTAATGTCAAACCAATATATTGCTGTTGAAGAGTCAAAACAATGGAAGTCCATTTGTTTATCTGCACTATGTGGTTGGTTGGATATGTGTCTACTACACTCACTTCTAACACACAAAAATGGACTTGCAATGTTTTTATCCTCGCCAGATGTGTTGTTGAAGAATCAAAGCAATGAAAGTCCATTTTCATGTGTTAGATCCAACCAACCATATAGTCAAAGTGGACTTCCATTGTTTTCACTCTTCAGCAGCGATATATTTGGTGATGAGACATCTTGTTTAACTGTGTGGCGTGTGTTGCCAATTGTTGGCCTCCTTTTCAGAGAGACTTGTTGCTTGTCATTACAGACATAGATGAGTGTGTGGAGATCCCTGGCATCTGCACCAACGGTCACTGCAGCAACCTTGCTGGATCGTTCCAGTGTGAGTGTTTTGATGGCTATGAACTCTCCTCTACTGGAGATGAATGCATCGGTAAGTGGCTCACACAGGTTAATAAGAAATTTCTGATTTCCATGTTCCCCTCACTTGGGAATTCTCTGCTCCCTTTGTTCCATACATCGAATCCTCTGCACTTTCCACTCAGTCTCCTTTTTTGTTTCCCTCTTTCCATCTCCCTCTCTGTCTTCGGCTGTGTAACAGTTCCTTGAAGGTACACTTAACTACAAAACTCATTATCAAGTTGTCAGTGGGTGTATCAGTACAACCAAATGTTGTCTGCTAATAACATTTTAATGCAAATTACACTCATTTCATCTACTGACAAAATGGTATGATATACCCCATTTGGTCTAATCCTGTTTACAAGGTTACCCTATTGCTTTACACGATGAAGGAACATATGGTGGTTAAACATGTTTTTTTCATGTAGTGTTAAGTCTAAGTGGAAAAGAGGCTCTAAGCATATTCAGGGAGGAAATGCACAATGTTATACTGGTCAGACCCGCGCTTCCTGCACAGATGCCACCCTTCACTGCAAGTTTGCCTATCGCTCCAATGCTGGCCTCGCCTCACACACTTGTCACAGACACCCTGTGGCAACCCACTTGGCTTCGTCAACCACAATGGGCAGCCGATGATTAATTAATAATATAATAATAGTGACGATAGATTTTAATAATCTGTTTCAGACATCAACGAATGTGTGACAATTCCAAGCATCTGTTACAACGGCGAGTGCAGGAACACAATCGGCAGTTTCACCTGTAAATGTCCTGAGGGGTTCACGCTGTCGTCCACTGGCCGAGACTGCAGGGGTAGGTGCCACACACACATATCCCCTTGTATCGGGGCAGACAAGTCTGCATTTCATCACCATCAAACTGTTCCTGCGACAGAAATAGTCTGGGGACATCTTAATGTCACAATCAGTCCCCCCATAGTCCGCACCATCTTGCCTGGTCAGTCGCCATCTCTCTGAGTCTTACAAGGTCTCTGCCCGATCATAACTTGATGCCCTTCTTTTTGAGGTCTGAGCGCAACACGTCAAATAGGTTGGTGATGTGACTCCCAACTCGGCCCCTGTAGCGATTTGACCCAGCAACCTCAAACTGCAGGGGCTGTTGTGCGGGGGTATCCTGTGGCATGCGCAACACGTGGCCGAACATGGATCTACGCATCCTCTGTACTTGCTGTGACAGCGGTCCTGTGCCCCAGCATACGTACAGATCTTTATTGGATATAATCCTGTTGGGCCAACGCATGTCCAATATTGATCGCAGGTGGCTTATGTGGCATGCATCTAGCTTGTGGAATAGAGTGGTTGTTACTGCTTAGCTGCTTCAGTTGTACAGCGTAACTGGGACGACCATCGCATTTGCTTTTCTGTAATTACTGGATATTTTTAATCAGTTCTAGAACCTAGGAAACTCCTATAGAGTGACTGTGTTTGTTGTCTTCCCAGTTCTCTATTAAATCTTGTTTTTATTTCTATTTAACTTTTGCACAACACATTCACTCTTTGTCTGTTATGTATCACACCGTATTTCAAGGAAGGAAGCATGTTTATTACATCAGTCATGCACCAAATTCAAGAATCACCTGGATACACACCAAGTAACTGAGGACATCTTTAATCAACTTAACATTTATATTCACCATAATTTTATGGATAGTTAGAAACTCTGCGACTAGTGTGGTTAGCCTTGCATGTGATTACTACAGTTGTTTTAATGTTTAGATTGTGTATTCGTAATTATTTTTAATATATCGTAATTTTAATATCATATCTATTATTTATACATAAGTAAAATATATATTTATGTAATACTTTTTATGTGTAATTTTTTAATGGTTTTCGATAATATTTTTTGGTAATTTATTTAAGGTATTTTGTTATACATGGCTATGAACAGGCACTCGGAAGATATGGTGCTTTGTACTTGCTAGTTAGTGTTGCTATTCCACTCCCTGTCAGTATCAGATCACTTGCGTTTTAGAATAGAATAGAATACTTTTTTATTATGCATTAAAAGTAGAAATAAGTTAAAAGTACTAAAAATAATGATAATTGAGTATATATAAATGGGATGTAAAGTCACCATCATACACACAAATCAATATACGTACAAATAAATTTAATATATTAAAAAATAATAATTGAGTATATATAAATGGTATGTAAAATATCATTGTACACAATATAGTGTGCACTTGCCCATCTAGACCACATGGGTCCATTAGTAATATAGTGTGCACTTGCCCATCTAGACCACATGGGTCCATTAGTAATATAGTGTGCACTTGCCCATCTAGACCACATGGGTCCATTAGTAATATAGTGTGCACTTGCCCATCTAGACCACATGGGTCCATTAGTAATATAGTGTGCACTTGCCCATCTAGACCACATGGGTCCATTAGTAATATAGTGTGCACTTGCCCATCTAGACCACATGGGTCCATTAGTAATATAGTGTGCACTTGCCCATCTAGACCACATGGGTCCATTAGTAATATAGTGTGCACTTGCCCATCTAGACCACATGGGTCCATTAGTAATATAGTGTGCACTTGCCCATCTAGACCACATGGGTCCATTAGTAATATAGTGTGCACTTGCCCATCTAGACCACATGGGTCCATTAGTAATATTTGTACAATTGCTGATGCAGTTGAGTAAATTATTTTCAATGGCATATGCACAATTTATAAAACCATAAATATTCTTGCGCAACAGGGCATTAAAATTATCAATAGTTTTGACTGACACTGCCATGAGTTGATGCGTCACTGTTGTAGACATGCGCAAGGGGGTGTGCTATGACACGTTTGAGGATGGTCAGTGTTTGGACCCACGAGAAATGAGGGTGACTAAGGCCCAGTGCTGCTGCAGCAATGGGTCAGGATGGGGGTTCAGGAAGCGGGGAATCACATGTGAGGTCTGCCCTGAGCCCTATGAAGGTGAGTCATTCATTGCCCTCTGTAGTCGCTCAAATGTCTTGGTACAAAGTGGGATCACTTTTTATCGCAAAGTCATGTTATAAAGTAAAATGGGTTGTAAATTCTTAAAGGTACGTTCTTATATAACGCTTCAAAGCGCTTTACACTTCACCCCTGGCAGACCTGTTCATTCCAGCACCAACTCGACTTCCCTCGGAAACATTCAGCCACGCTGCAATTACTGCACAAAGACTGTTCATTCACATATATCCTTCACATTCTTTTACCAGCCACTCAATAATACGGCTGAGTGAACTATTGTAAAGTATTTAACTTATCTATTCTAATATCTTGATAACCCAAATGCGTTAATTCATCAAAACATTCAAATATAATTTTATCATTCAGAATGCAATGTAAGCATAGTATTCCGTGCAAAATATTCAGATTAAACAGACAAGGATCTTTCAAGTTATATTACAATATTGTGGTTCATGAAAACATGTTTGGGTGGTAAAGGTGTTATGATATAACTTTTACTACTTTACATGATTTTACAATAAAAACATCTTTGTACTTTTAATTACCTTTTGTTTCTATTTTAATACATTTTGGCTATTTTCTATGTTTTTATCTGGATGACTAAGAGCCAGTTTCATGAACAAGTTATAATGTGTGAACTATTAAACTTCTATATTTAGTAAGTCTACATATTTAGTTTTACTGCATTTTAGCTGCAATGTAAAGAATTGTACTGAATCATCAATAACTGCATGTTTATATTCAAATAATGTATTACATTATTTAGGTTGAAACAATGTTCAATTCTTTGGGAATGTTTGATTACTCAATTCAAACTTACCATTCTTTCTCCATCTGAACTTTCCTGTTGTGTGAATGCTAACTAGATGCATATTGACAATGTGCTATCTTTGTATATGTCATTATTGTTGCACTTCACCTCACATATATGTACACAGGATACTTGTAAGTATTAACAGAATGCTAAGTGCTTTCTCTGACCAACATGTGTATACAGACGGTGTGTTTGTTACTGACAGGGAGCTTTGCCATTCTGTGTCCTGATGGCTACGGCTATGTGAAAGGATTAGTAGAACCCACGAAAGGTAAATAGTTTCTTAACACACAGGGATGGATCCTGTAATTGGTGGAATTCCACTGTGGTCCCTGAGCTCAACCTCTTTATTGGGGGTATATATAGGGGACAGCCTGAGGTCAACTACCTTCTAGGGGGTATATATATATATATATATATATATATATATATATATATATATATATATATATATATATATATAGTTGACAGCCTGATGTCAACCACCTTCTGAGGGGTATATATATAGGGGACAGTCTGACATCAACCACCTAGGGGGTATATATAGAGGGCAGCCTGACACCAACCACCTTCTAAGGGGTATATATAGGGGACAGCCTGACTTCAACCACCATCTAGATGGTATATATAGGGGACAGCCTGATGTCAACCATCTTCTAGGGGGTATATATAACGGACAGCCTGATGTCAACCACCTTCTAGGGGGTATATATAGGGGACAGCCTGATGTTAACCACCTTCTAGGGGGTATATACAGGGGACAACCTGAGGTCAACATCCTTCTAGTGGGTATATATATAGGGGACAGCCTCAGGTCAACCACCTTCTAGGGGGTATATATAGGGGACACCCTGATGTCAACTTCCTTCTTGGGAGTATATATAGGGGACAGCCTGAGGTCAACGTCCTTCTTGGGAGTATATATAGGGGACAGCCTGATGTCAACGTCCTTCTTGGGAGTATATATAGGGGACAGCCTGATGTCAACCACCTTCTAGGGGGTATATACAGGGGACAACCTGAGGTCAACATCCTTCTAGTGGGTATATATAGGGGACAGCCTCAGGTCAACCACCTTCTAGGGGGTATATATAGGGGACACCCTGAGGTCAATGTCCTTCTAGGGAATATATATAGGGGAGAGCCTGAGGTCAACATCCTTCTAGTGGGCATATAATAGAGGACAGCCTAGGCCAGCTTGCTTTACAGGTTCTTCATTAATACAATTTGTTATCATTGTTTTCCACGTTTTTTATTGCATCATTCATTTATTCAAACATTGGCAACACTATACAAAACAAACATCTCTATATGGCTATTATCACTTAGAGAATTGTAGAATCATATTGCAAAAAGTTTGTTATTTAGTTTAATACAGCAGTTTGTATTTGGTGTATTTGACATGTTTTAACATGCACATTTTAGGATCTTATTGGTAAATGCTTATTTACCTAACCTAACCCACCTCTTCACCATTTAACTCACCAACAATACTGTAATTTACCTATTTTGTATTGTTTATTTATCCTTCTGATATTGTGTATTATAATGTAATCATGTGTTTTTGGAATACTAAAAGATAAGAGCATATTTGTATTTGACACAAGTGGCATGGAATGGCACTTGGCATCAACTCTATTGTGAACATAAGAGTCATGCCCATTTCACCTACTCCCATTTCACCAACTGTGGTTGGCCAGTTTTAAGACATTCCCAGTTTGCCTAATTAAGGACTACACCTAATACTCTATGCTCAATTGGTTTGGCTTCAACACAGTCAACAGTTTATTGGATATGGTTTCTTTTAGCATTACTGTACAAAAAGTGGCTTTGTAGAAATCTGAGTTTTTTTATGGATTTAGTAAATGTGTATTAATAAGTAATAATTAAATGAACTAAGATTTCACCCAAGAAAAACTCTACAAACCTTATTTAATGTCTACGAATTTTTGACAAGTATTAAATTATAAATGTTGTGACTTTTAAAAAATATTGAATTTCTGGTAATATAGAGAAAGTAAGTCATCAGGAGTAACATTAATTTATTATGAGAAAAATAAATATCTGGAAACTTTAGTAGGTGAAGTGTGAGTAGGGGAAATGGGAATAGGCAAAATGGGGATACCCCTTTGTGATTGCTCATTTGATCAATTACAGACATCAATGAGTGTAACATCTACCCTGACATCTGTAAGAACGGCCGATGTATCAACACTGATGGCAGCTTCAGGTGTGAATGTCGCTCTGGCTACAAACTTGACGTGTCTGGCCGCGAATGTATTGGTAGGTTATATTGTTTTTTGTCTATTGGGCAATAAAACAAAATGGCATCATCTTTTAAACTTTTTATCCTAATTTCCTAAAAATATGATGTGACATATTACTTTAATTGTTTTGTGAAATAGTAAATTATTGGCCAAACATTTGTGTATCGAAACAGAAATATGTTTTTATTCAGATACCTAGGTGAACATTTCTATATATCAAAACATAAAT
Source organism: Lamellibrachia satsuma (assembly GCA_033239005.1). Taxonomy (NCBI): domain Eukaryota; kingdom Metazoa; phylum Annelida; class Polychaeta; order Sabellida; family Siboglinidae; genus Lamellibrachia; species Lamellibrachia satsuma. Next base: position 2,174,846 of record BSQZ01000047.1, on the reverse strand, counting down.
ATGTTTGCCTACAGATTCTGATGAGTGTGCTGCCCAGCCAGACATCTGTGGCCATGGCCGATGTGTCAACGTGGTCGGTGGCTTCCGTTGCAACTGTGACAAGGGCTACACCCCAGGACCAGATGAAGTCTGTGAAGGTAATTTACCTTGACCCTCTTGTGTGTGGGGTTGGTTGTCATTGTTTTTAACTCACTGTGTGATGGTTAGTGGGGCCTGATAGTTAGAGCACCAGGGGTTTGGGTCAACAGCCATTTTAAATCTTGGACAATTTCATTCATTCCACTTTGCCAAAGTTGACTCAGCTGTATAAATGAGTACCTGGATATAGTGATGGATATAAAGTGAAGCAGTAGTCTTTGTGCATAAATTGTGGCATGGCTGAATTGTTCCCAGAGCGAGTTGGTGATAGAAGTGCTATCAGCGGTTCTAAGGACTGCATACAGCACTATATAAGAACATGCATATCTTTATCTTGTTTTCAGACATTGACGAGTGCCTGGAGGAAGTGAATAACTGTGCCTTCCGCTGTCAGAACGTCCCTGGCTCCTTCCACTGTGTATGTCCCAAGGGATACCAGCTGTCAGCTGACGGCATCCACTGTGAAGGTATGCAAGTCCTCGCTTCTGCTTGTTCATACAGACTCTATGCTTAAAGGTACAAGGTCTGATAGTTTCAGTGTAAAATCAAGTTATATAGTGTAAACTATATCTATTCTTTACTGCCCAAATGTTTTTTAAAGAACAACAACTTTTTAAATATAATTTGAACGTTATCTTTTTATGAATGTCGACCTCTCTCTGTTCAGTACATACAATTTCCAATATCTGATGACAAAGTTTATCGAGGCAGGCGTTCACGGGATCATGTGATGGACATAACACCCGTAAAAATAACAACTGTAAAATTACTTTCATGTCCTCAAGAAATGTAGAAATTCTAATTGCCCTAAAGCATTCAAATTAAACAGATAATGGTCAAATTATATGTTTATTTAAATTGTGGTTCATTAAAACACATTTTTACAGTAAAAAAATTTTAAAATAGATAAGCGTAATATTAGATGACATGATTTTATTATAAAACGATCAGATGCCCGTTTAATTATCCGTATCATGAAGATCAAGTAAGAAAGGAAATGTGAATATTTCCATAGTTGTTCATAAACACGTATATCAGCTATGTAGGGCTGTAACAGTTCGTTGATGAACCGTGATACTTTTCCCATAATGCAATACTCTATATATCTTACAAGAATCACGAGATATACAGGTGAACCACATTAATCTGGACATCTTGGTCCCTAGTATATATGTCCGGAAAGATTAACAAGTTTTCTTTATAAACAAATTATACAATTAACAGAGTGTTTTAGTGTTTGGAAATTCCTTTCCATGAAATGATATCCGGATGTTGAGGTTTCCATATTATCAACATCTGGATTAAAGAGGTTCCAATGTATATGATACATGAAAACATATTTCTCAACATTTTATCATGTTGACAGTTGAAACCATGTTAAAAACAAGCCTTGGAGACCATATTGAATCTACCCGTTTGTAATGTAGTCAATGCCAACAGAGTCATATTCTCTTGCTACTTGCCAAAATCTCGCTTGATCTTGCATTAGAGATGTAACTAATTTTAGTTATCACAATTTTTCCTAAATGTTGTCTTTCCAGTAGATATTTAAAGATGTGTAATGGGGCACAAATCAATTGTTTTTTTACAGCTGTATCGTCATGTATTGCGATGTGTATCATATTGTGACGCAAATATCGTGATGTGTATTGAATCATGCCTTAGTGCTATGTATATGCACGCACACACACACCACACCCACACCACACCACACCCACAAATACACACCACACCCACACCACACCACACACACACAAACACACTCACCACACCCACACCACACACTCCCGCACGCACGCACGCACGCACGCACGCACTCACGCACACATCACACCCATACCACACACGCACCCGCACACACACACACACACACACACATGCACATGTATGCTCGCACCCACATGCATGCACATACACCTATGCACACACACCCACTGTGTGTTTCAGATATTGACGAGTGTGAGACAGCAGCCAACACATGTCGCTATGCCTGCAAGAACCTCATTGGCTCATTCGTGTGCACCTGTCCCCCTGGCTACAGACAAGTGCCTGGATCAGATGAGTGCAGAGGTTAGCAAAGACATCACATTCACAGGTGTAATGTTTGGGCGCAGTAGCTCAGTGGTTAGAATGTAGGACTCTCAGTCGAGAGAACCAGAGATAAAATCCACCTGCAGCCATCTGTTTGGACAATTTTGTTCACTCCACTTTGCCTCAGTTCACTCAGCTGGTTCTAGGTGTCGGTGGATACATGTGATATTAATAGTCTTTGTGTAGTAATTGCAGCGTGGCTGAATGCTTCCCAGAAAAGTTGAGAGTTGGTGTTGGAATGAACAGGTCTGCCAGGGGTTGAAGTATGAGTGGTCCCAAAGACTGCGCTATATAAAAATTTACTTTCTTAAAATTGTACGATATTTGTGACATTAAGACTTTTTGTAGTGTTCATTTTCAGACATGTAGCCATAATTTTTTTTTGGCATATTTGTGGTCTACGTGTGGATGGAGATTCAGTGTCAGACAGGGTCTCTAATGGAAAGTTGATAAGACTGGCCCAAGAGAAATCACCAGAGATTGTGTGTGTTCTCAGTTAGACAGGTTAACTCGCCAAAATACGTGAAGCAGAAAGGAGGGAGAGGCAAAATACTTTTTTTAAATCTTGTAAATACTTGCTATGCAATATTGCATTTTCCTAAAAGTATTACAAATACTTGTAAAACTATTGTCCTGTCTTAAGTGACCCCTCACTGGATCAGTTAAAAGTGGTCTCTGAATACAGGTGGTCTCTTAATGTAGGTTCTATCTTTATATAAATGGTACTTTGGGAGGGGTTGAATGTGGTCGTTACTGACAGGTGGTCTCTTAATGCAGGTGGATGTTTGAGCAAATTTGACTACTTTTGAAATCCTGTTTGCTTTATGATGTATAATTGTAACATTTAATAATAATACAAGGTGTTATAAAAATATTGTTTATTTCATATTCAACACACATTTTCTATCATGCAGACAAATAATACAATATACATCAGTCACATGGTGCATAACATTAATCCATTATATTATATGACTGATTAAACTCAATTTCTCAATCCTACATAATTATATGCTTTACTGTTTATAAATTATAACTATTAAAAAAACATCATTATACAACAATACTTGAAAGTATTGGAAATACTGTGTTGTAATGTTGTATGTTGTACATTTCAAAATGTATTGCTAATACTTTGCAATACTCAAAATTGAGTATTGCAATACACACTACTCCAAGTATTTTGCCCATCCATGGTTGAAAGCACTCGTGAATTACTTGGCACACCAGAAACATGTTGTATGTTATAAATATTGGGTGGATGGCAATCTTTCTAAGTTAAAATCTTGTGAAGTTATAAGCTCTAAATATATATGTTGACATGGATGCTAGTCTAGCAAGTTCTTGAGTGGGCAGCATAAATACGGCTGCTTGATGCACTGAGCTTGATGTACTGAGCTTGATGCACTGAGCTTGATGTACTGAGCTTGATGCACTGAGTTTGATGTTTTCTGCAGACATAGACGAGTGTCGCACGGACCCTGAAGTCTGCAAGAACGGGCGATGTGTGAACACAGAGGGAGGCTACAAGTGTGACTGCTTCAATGGCTTCCAGTCATCACGTGATGGAAAATATTGCTACGGTACACTAAACAATGCATCCATAGAGTTTGCATCATAGACTTTACCTGTAGTTGTGAAACAAAGGAGCCTACTTTAACTAGGTTTAGCCATTGAAAGATAGGGATTATATATAAATGGTGGAGCAAAGAATTATTGTGTTTATATGAGTGAGTGTGTGTGTGTGTGTGTGCGTGTGTGGGTAAATGCGTGCTGCATGCTTGAGAATTTGCAATTGTTGTGATTAATCCTGGTGTAGTAGTTATAATGACAGATTTGTAGTTGTAATGACAGATTTTATAGTTGTTCTTTCCATGACTATAGCTTCATGTCACTGTCTCAGTGTAGTAGTTGTAGTGACTGTTGTTGTCTCCAGATGAGCGTCAAGGCTACTGTTTCACATCACTGTCAAACGGTCGCTGTCTGAGCCATTCGAATCAGCTTCGCCGCACCACCAAGTTCCAATGTTGCTGTGGCCTGGGGGCAGCATGGGGGCCGCGTTGTGAAAAGTGTCCCAAACCAGGATCCCGTAAGTGTGGCAGATTTCTTGTGATGTCAGCTGATCTGATGACATAAATGTTCATGAGTGTTCTGTGACACTCCAGTTGTTGGTCGTTATGGAGCAAGTGTGGCATGATGGGAAGTAAATAACAATAACACTGTTTTATCATTTATTAAAATGAACGTGTTTGGTCCCCTAACACTTATAGTCCTGTAAGAGTTAAGAGTGGAATTATTTGTATTTATTTAGCAGGAAACTTGTATCTACTCTTTAAAACATATGACATTAATATTTCTTTGATTTCCTTTTGGAGAATAATCTCAGATATACCTCAGCTTCAATAACCTAGTCATTTAAACTTGCTTATCCTCCATAGCTCCCCAGCGTGCCAATCCAACTGTTTACAACTGGAACTGCTTATCAGTTAGGAACTGCTTAACCCCTTTTGTTTTGGTATGGTGCCGAGCTTGGGTCCCCCAAGGATTTTGGCACAATAGAAGTATTTTATATTGTATTGTATTTTAATGTTTATTTAAATAATTCCACAGCATTATATCCTGATTGGCAGATGCATTCATTTATCTCTGTTGTTGATTTGTCATTGCTGTTGTTGACTTGTCATTACTGTTGTTGACTTGTCATTGCTGGTGTTGACTTGTCATTGCTGGTGTTGACTTGTCATTGCTGGTGTTGACTTGTCATTGCTGTTGTTGACTTGTCATTGCTGGTGTTGACTTGTCATTGCTGGTGTTGACTTGTCATTGCTGTTGTTGACTTGTCATTGCTGGTGTTGACTTGTCATTGCTGGTGTTGACTTGTCGTTGCAGTTGTTGACATGTAGTTGCTGTTGTTGACTTGTCATTGCTATTGTTGACTTGTCATTGCTGTTGTTGATTTGTCATCACTGTTGTTGACTTGTCATTGCTGTTGTTGACTTGTCATTGCTGTTATCGTTACTGCTGTTGACTTATCATTGTTGACTTGTCGTTGTTGTTGACTTGTTTATTTTCATTGTTCATTTGTCCTTGTGCTGTTTCAGCTGAGTTCAAGCGAATGTGTCCACATGGTCCAGGTTACAGACCAGATGGTCAAGGTCAGTAATCACCTGCTCACCTTACTCCAATTAGGAATTCAAGTGACAGTAGAACTGTCAGTGTAGCAATAAATTAATTTCATCCATTCTGTACGGTTCTTGTACTGTGCTGTTCCTAAAACTTCTCTGAGGCTGGTGTTGTTTTCCTCCAGGTGGCTGCTGATGTTGTTAAGCTAACGTAACCTGGGCCTTTCTCTTGGTCTCTTTTCTTTGCAAACAATTAAATATTATTCCAGCATAAGTTATTTAAAAAATCTTATTGTGGAGTTATTAAACTCACTGTACTGTTCAGACTTGATTAGATATTTGTACCTTTGAAGTGTTTAACAAGATTTGACAACATTGTCATCCAAGGCAAAGGCCCAGATGGCAAGTGGACAAGGACGCCATTGGCTTATCAAGAGTCCAACATTTTTAATCTATTTGTAATCTGCTCTCCTGAGATGTGTGTCAACCTTGTTTTTTAAAATATTCACGCTGCTAGCAGTTACTCGATCTGTAGATAATTTATTCCATTCATTGATTGTCCTCTGTGAGAACGGGTACTTTCTGATAATCAATCTACATTAATCCTTTACTAATGTTACCTCATGTCCTCTAGTTTTATGATCCCTATTGATCCGTATTCTACAATGCAGATATACCCTCTGAGCATGCTCTGCTTCCTGTTGTTTTCTTGAGCGCTCACGGTGTGATATCAGTACTGCATTGCCGATCGTACATGCGGCTGAAGATGTTGTCAACAAATCGGCCAAAAAAACAAAACAGCAGTTCCTTGTGTGGTACAAGACATATTTTTCATGCAAACATCATGGTTGGGTGACAGCTATGCATTTTGCATGGTCAGTTGCTGTGATTTCAACATTTCCCATGCCATGGAGGACAGAATGACATAACGCAGCATGCGACGTCTTCAAAACAAGTGCAGAATTCAAAAGCTGAGGAATCGCCCAGCGCATGTTTCCTGTAACGCATGCACAACCACCCGTTTTCCTAAAGCGGCGACACCAAGGGGAAAACGACCTGTTTTATTGTAGCAAAAAAGTGTCAAGACACCATCACACAAATTTGCTACCTCGACCGAAAATGTACTGAATGTGGTGCCCGGGCATCCACTTCAAGTTGCGCATGTGCAACGTGGTCACTGCATGACTTCCGATGTGGTGCACCCCTGGTGACTAAAGAATTAACTAATTTTCTTAAAACAGCCCCCCGAACCCACCTCCACCAAATATTTTGTTTTGGGGTTTCTAAAGGTTGGCAGCTATGCTAAGGTCTCTCAATTTTGGAATAATTTTAGTTGCTCTCCTCTGTATTCTTTTAACGGGAGACTCGGGTCGGATTTGACGGATTTTTGACAATAAAATGAATTTCGAGTTGTTGCTATTTCCGTGTATAAATATTATTCAACTTGCCATTCATGTAAGTTGCACTGTCGAAATAAACACGTTTCTGTCATAAAACGTGTCTTTTGTATGATGCCTATCATTACTAAGTCTTTGTTTATGTCAAATGAACCAAGACTAATCGGACATTAGATGATTTTCTGCGAGCCATTGCATGCCGAAAAACGCTGCCATTCCAACATGGCGCATATCACGGGAAAGCCCCATTTTCGCTCTGTATGATGGTACAAACAGTTTTAAAATATGCCCGGAGATATCCGAGTAATTCCGACTATAAATGACCGCCTCTGAACCATCTCAGTGACAAAGGAATGGGGAATGCCATGACGATTCGCCGGACATCACCACGTGATGTCGGATTCCCTCAAATCAAGCGCTCTAATTGGTTGTAATACTAATTTCCATCCTCTGACGTCAGCTACGTTCGATTCGATCGACTTTTTTATCCCATGAGTTTCGTTCATTTATATCGCTTTGTAAAACGACATTATGCCGTTTGGTCGAAAGCGAGTGGGCAGTTACGGTACTAGGAGGCAGCGAAAGTTTGCATCGTTGCAGTTAATGCGCGATGCGAAGGCATCGAGGGTTGAATTCGCCAATGAACCTTTGGCGACAACTTCGTCTTCTTCGACCATCACCGTCCATGGTGCCAGCGAGAATGGCACGCAGTGTAAGTTTAATTCTGATATTTCATATGTTCACTCGTGTTTTATCCACACATCGTTAGCCTTTGTGGCATAACTATTACTGTATAAACGATTTGACGCTGATCTAGTTCATGCTGTTGATGTTCGTGGTTGTGTTGACATTCAGGCCCAGGGGCCATCCAGGCACATCAGAAGCAGAGTTGTAACTATGCCTATGGTTTATTATATTACTACAATTTGCCCTGGTAATTATCGTATACATAGCCTATATACATACGCGCGCGCGTGTGTGTATAATATAGCAATTCCAATAAAATAAATTGCATTCAATGCCATACCCCTGCATACGTAGTAAGGGGGGGTGGCTTGTTGAACATGTCTTGGATACTTTTTGTTCATGAAATACATTTATATTGTGTATTTTTTCCAGGCATTAAGGCGGTCATCAAGAGTACCAGCTGATCCGTCTCGGAGACTGTCTGCCACTGAACGGAAGTTTGCTTATGCAGATCTTCTGGAGGAGATAGGTGTCCTGCGATTCCTGGTTGAGGATGAGACAGATGCTGATGGAGATCTTTCAACAGAACTTGTACGCTGTGCCATGTTGCCATCACTTGTTGCGAACCTGCTATGCACGTTGTGTAGGAAGCATACACTCTCCACCCCAGCTGTCGACCGCACCACACCCTCGGCATGGCGTGTGGCCTCGAGACTTTCTGCACCAGTTGCGACAAGGTCATCAATGCAACTCTGTCGTCAGACTGTATCGATGGGACTCAGGCGACGAATGTCCCATTTGTCGTGGTGAGATCAGCTGTGTCGGCAACGATGGACATGGGTGTCGGGTACTCGGGACTTGTGTGAAATTTATTTTACAATGCCAATGACTCTTAACTGTGCCTTTTGATAGATTATACATTCAGTAATATGTATGCAAAGTTTCAATCATCTAGGTTGCTTGTCAGATGTTGAAATGTATGTGCCAATGTACATAAACTTTGAACACGATTTTCTCAAAAACATGTTTTCCTTCACACCTACTGCCTCCCGTGTCACTTATCTCTGCTATTGTTTGACAGAATTACTTGAAACTTTCTACAGTGTTTCTTGATAGTATGCTCTTGAAAACTATGTAGTAACTTTTTAGAAAACATTATTTATATTTTATATAATGAACCATCAATGTAAAATTTCATGATGAAAAAATACATTCAGATGTAAAAAAATCATGAAAACAAAAGTTTTTTGAAAACTTGGAATGTCAACTGACTGTTTTCATTGGGGGTATGTGGAGTAACTACACACCAAATTTGAGTCCTCTAAATCCAATGGTTACTGATATAAGTCACACGCAACATTCAATCCAAGATGGCTGCATACCATGGGAAAATATGTATGAAAATTTCTGAAAAAAATTCACAGCATTACTCTTACCTGGACTTGCAATCTATGCAAGTTTCAGCTCTGTAGGTTCAGCGATAATGAAATAAGAAAATAAAATGCGTTTAGACCCAAGCGACGCCTTAAGTGTATCTTTATCCTTGTTATGATATGGTCTCCAAGCTTGTATACAGGGTTGGCATGTTACGAAGCAAAAGTATTTCGTTACAATACTTGAGTAGTTATTTCAAGTAATTGGCATGTAATGAAGTAGAATTTTGACTAAATACTTTTACTTGTAATGAAGTAGTTTTATCTAAAGTAACGCGACTGTTTACTCCGTTACTTTTATTTACTTCGCAATATATTTTTGTTACATTTCTTTGTGAAACCGCTGCTGCCGGTGGCGCTACACCGTCAACGACATTTAAAAAACTGTTCATAGTCGCCAGGCCAAAAGCTATTAATATCATTCAATCGCATGCCAGTTCGCGATCATATTTGCGTGCATTCCTCTCTTCGGGAAATCGACGCAACCACTGTTTTATGTCTACGTCAGTGAACGAAGTCTGCCAGATATTGGCATAAGTCAGGTCAAGGCCGTTGACATGAAATGTTACTTCAAGCACACAATGCTTGAATGCCATCTCAAACCACGATGCAAATGTCTCCGTTGCACCATATAAACTATTAATCAGTAAGTTTCCAATACGTATTATAAATATTAAAATTTGCAATTTCAACAATGTATTGATAATCCCCATACACTGACACAATTCTGTTATTTGTGAGTGAACGCGCATCGTGTATCGAGAACGAGAACCGATTTTCGCCCATTGGCATTATCAGCCACGGCCTTACCGGCTTACGTCAGCATTAAACAGCATTTTACTTTCACGGATAAAATTCATATTGAGATGTTTAATAAATTAACAATAATGATTACTCTACTGAACTAAACAGTAAAGAATTGAAACTGACCCATAAATAATATCAAGGACAGGGACAGGGGCCCTGACAGGTCACTTTTAATTGCAATTAGCAACAGTATTCTTCTGTTGCACTGGTCTGTCTTCTGATCAATTCTAGCCCCAGCTGGTACCAGGTAACCAGCACAGCTAGCTGATATAGCCTGTTGTTTCAATGTTTGTGTGAGCTGATAAGACATGTCTGGGAAGACATGAGAAGGTGGCCAGGGGTTCACAAGTCAGATGGCTTCATCAGCTAGGCATGAAATGTCTTTGTTAATTTTAATATGGGCAGTGCTTGGTTGTACTACCTCTGATCAGTTTCTCTGAGAGGCTACTACTAGTACTGGACTGACCCTCTGCCTACTCAGATATAATCACACCTGCATATACATATTCTGTTGTACAATCTAGCTCCTCACATACCCCAGTGGAACAGGTTGATAAAAAGACAGATTGTGCCTCATCAGTAATTAAGTTCTGTATTTAACTGAAATTATTTGATGTGAGCTCTCATTAAAGATAATGTAATTTTCCAAGCACCCAAGTGAGCACCATATTCAATGGTGGCAGACCGATTGACCAACTAAGGCTGTCCGGGAGCACATTGTCATAGGCAGAGTGGTTACAAAACAGTTGTCAGATGCAAGTTGTGTAATTTATATAATATTACTCATGATTTTGTTGTTATTTCTAAGTGTTGTACTTTTACTTCTACTTTTACTTCAAGTACTTTTTGAAAAGTAGTTTTACTTTTTACTCAAGTACTTTTTTACAAAGTAATTTAACTTATAGTCAAGTAGTTTTTAGGTGAATTACTTTTACTTCTACTAAAGTACAAAATTAAAGTAATTCAGTCAACCCTGCTTGTATACAGTACTCTAAATGAGGCCTAACTATTGCTTTATACAGAGGTATAATTAGCTTTTTTGTTCTCCTAATTTCTCCTTTTTTCACCTAATCCACCCAAGAATTTGATTTGAAGCTTCAATATCTAACTGCACTGAAACTTCCATATTAGCACTTATTGTAACTCCTAAGTCCTATGTGTTGCTAGTTGCGACTAGTGTAGTTACCTACCAACCTGATGCTGTCTGCCTTAGACTTGGACGAGTGTCGTGTCATGCCTGGACTGTGTCACAACGGCCGCTGCATCAACACAATGGGCTCGTACCGCTGCGTCTGTGACATTGGCTTCCGAGCAGACGCGTCGGGCAAGCGTTGCGTGGATGAGAACGAGTGTCAACGAGACCCGGGCCCATGTGAGTTCACCTGTGTCAACACCGATGGCAGCTACCAGTGCTCCTGTCCTGTCGGCTACACGCTCAATGGCGACGGCAAGACGTGTAGTGACGTGGATGAGTGTGCATCAAGGACACATCAGTGTAGTGAGACGTGTGTCAATACACCCGGCAGCTACAAGTGCTCCTGTCCTGACGGCTACACGCAGCGCGGCAAGGACTGCATCGGTAAGTGACTGGGCAGGGGCAGATTACAAAGAGTAGTGTGCAGCGCACGTGTTTGTTCTGTCAGTTTGTGGACAAATGGTCGCATGTGAGTGCTGCCACCTGGTGGACAAACTGCAAGTGTTAGTGCTGTCCCTGGTGAGCATACAGTGCACCCCTGGGTGCTGCCACCCAGTGGACACAAAAGATGTCTCATGTGAGAGAGCAGATGTGATCATAGTATGTATGTTTATCATGCTACAAAATTTAAAAGTTCTTACAATAATTGTTATGGCATAACAATAACATTTCACACATCACTTGGTGGATTTTAAATAATGTGACTATTCCTGCATGAAAGGTGTCTTATAATTTGCTCTCATATAATTGTTAAAGACGTGTGTATTACCAGCCTTCTGTGCTAACAAACAAGGTTTCGTTGACAGACGTAGACGAGTGTGTGGAGGACCGCACCCTGTGCCAGCCAACAGGGGTGTGTAGGAACACAGAGGGTGGCTACACATGTGAGTGCCCTGAGGGTTACACGGTGGATGAGTCGGGCAGACGGTGTGTGGACGAGGACGAGTGTGAGGATGAACTGATGTGTGAGTACGGCTGTGAGAATGTGGTCGGCAGCTACAACTGTGAGTGTCCAGTCGGCTTCATGAAACACATCTACTGGAACCAATGTGTCGGTGAGTAACCAACCAGCCCCACGCACCTCCACTTCATGTCATGAGGGGGGTGTATGGCCGGGGTGTCAACCTTCCATCTCCCATCTGTTTTGGGGGCCAACCACCCATATCCCACCTGTTTGTGGAACCAATCTCCCACCATTTTTGAGAGTCCACCTCCCACCTATTTTCTTAGGCCAACCTCCCACCATTTGTAGTAATAATAATTTCTAATAATAATATATTTTTTCAGATAAATTTGTCAACCAGGTTTGCCTTCGTTATCTTAAAAGTGTGAACGAGTATTCTATGAGACAACTTCGCTCTCTTCAAGAGAATACAAAACATAATTACAGGTATCAGTTTATCTGTGTTTTTATCATTGCCTGTAATAATTTAAAAAAATATACAGCCAGAGACTTCGTGATGAAATATGGACAAGCCTTATGCCCGTTGCAGCTTATTTACTGTTGTGTTTTGTGCAGATGACAACGAGTGTCTGACACCAGGAATCTGTGGCCAGGCCAGGTGTGAGAATACAATTGGCAGTTACACCTGTGGATGTGGCAGCGGCCTTACATTTGACCCCTCCATGATGATGTGTATAGGTAGGTTTATCCAACCACACGTATTGTGGCTGAATGCAGAAATGTTTGTTCAAATGTCAATCACTCTGTCATTGTAGCTGAATGTGGCTTACGATGGAGGGATGTTTGAGGGTTATTGTGTTACCCTGTTGAGACTGATGCCTTGTCGTGGTGGGGTGGTTTGTGTGGCTCAGTGACCCGCAGGTCCAACCAAGCCGGACAGGTTGAAGGATAAAGACCAAACAAAAGGCAGTCTCCAAGCTGTCCATGTTGGGGGTTGAGCTATGACCTCTATTAAACTCATCTTGTAAAACATCCCTTAGCAAAAAATTCTATAGAGTTTTTATAGAACATTCTGTAGAATTTGTTAATAGAATATTCAATAGGATTTTTGCAGACATAGCTATAGTATTTGTAGTTTCTATTGTTTTCCATAGAATAATCTGCTATGCTCTGTAGAATTCTATAAATTCTATACAAATCTAAAAAAAATTCACAGTCACCACAACACCAGTGATTAGACGTAGAGGATAATGACAATGTGTTTGCATTGTAGGTGTCGGTGGTGGAGGGTGTGCAGGTCAACCCTGTCTGTTCAGCTGCACAGCCACTACCATTGGCTTCAGATGTGGCTGTCCAGACGGCTTCCAGATGGTTGGACAGGGGTAGGTCATAGGTCACACCCCCTGGTGTGCATCCTCACTTCATTTAGCCCATTGTGAATCAGGTTTGCTGATGTTCATATTTGTTGTTGTTTGTGAATAGATTAAATAATATGTGCAGTTGGTTTAATAAAACAGTACGCATTTCTGTTAAAATCATCAAAACAACTGACTTTGATCTCTAGAATTGGCATCTTGCGAAGGTGAATAGCCTTGATGAGAGCGTACATGCCCTAATTAGCAGACACCCCCTTTTTAATCAGCAGGATCCATAAATATTGTAATTTGACTAGTGTGGAACAACTGAAGTGTCGCCATCTGGTGTTAAACAGTTGACACCACTTCTCAGTTGTTGTACACTAGTCACCAAATGAGACAAAATTTTGGAGTATGCTTATAAGAACACATTCCTTGAAATTTTTTCATGGCCCAATTTTTTCAAGTGTACTGTACACTTATAAATTTGAATACGGTAGGTTCAGTTTCTCACAAAATCAGTCTGAAATGAGACATGAGAAATCAAATTGAGGCGAGAACTTTAACTCAAGTCAGCATTGTCAAGAAAGACATTTTTTTAAGTGAATATTTACATTGTAGAATTTTGCCAAATGCACATATGTGCAACGAATATGGGAATCTACATCAACAGCAGTTTGTAGTAATATGAATGGAATGGAAATTGCAAACGGGTAGCTAAGGAGAAACAATTTTATTCTTGTCCTGCCAGTGCAAAACACGAGCTAAAGTTCAGGGCAGAAATACCCACTTCAGGAAGACAAATGTTCACTTTGTTGCAATGGGGGCATTATTGGGATCACATTCTTAAGAGTTGTAGTTTACGTTTTGGAGCTTATCTCGGATAGTTGGGGGGCTTAACTGGGATCACATTAGGGCTTCTTAAGAGCATGTTGGTTAACTACATTATAATAAAACCACTGGGTATGAAGTAGAAAATTCACAGAGGCAACACGTCTCTGGGCATGTAATTTGTGTACATTCCCTGAGCAACAATTTGTAACATATTTGTTCTGATTACATTGATTTACATACTAAGATGAACATTTATTTGAATTATTTTGGTTCAGATTCTGATAGCCTGCTACGACAATTTTATTTTTAGCATGAATGTTGGAAGAAATAGTCGTCACTGACCCCAAAAGGAGGCATTACACTATACACACACCCTATTAAGGGGTACCCATGAATGTTATGCAAACAAAATAATAGAAGCATGCCCATATTCATAATTAAGAAATCCCATGATGTTTCTGATGTGAGCAAACTGTTTCTTGTTCCATGAAATGCCAAACACAACAGTGTGTCAGTAATATCTAAATAATTTCTTCTGTTTGCCCTTCAGACACTGCGTATCGACCGTCAGTCCCCCTGGGGCAGCCTTCCCCCCGGGTACCCAGTTGCCCCATGTAGCTGCCCCACCTGGCTCTGACTCACTGCCCCCTGGCGAGGGCTGCTATAACTGTGACAGTGACAGCAATGGCATCCCTCTCACACGACCTCTCAACTCAAGGCCCCTGATGCTGAGAAACAAGCGAGACACAAGCAGTGTAAGATCTCCTGGTGAGAATGTCATCTCTGGAGAACTGAAGAAACACATGCAGTCCATCGAGGTATGCATCGCTTGCAGATACATGCAGTTTGATCCCTTGTTCATGAAGTCAGAAAATGTACTGAATGAAATATTAAATCTTCTTCAAATTTCTTCAGTCCCGATCCAGCTGAAGATGTGAGCATGATGATCATTGTGCTTGTTGTAAAACTGTTAATATCAGTATTTTGATTTGGTAAAATTACACATAATATAGATAGCATATTAAATCGTAATGTTTGGGTTGTATACTAAATGGTAGAATGTTTTGGAAAGTTTGCTCAACAAATGTGATTAATTGACTAATTAATTAAATAATGTCATATATCTAACTGACAGATTTTTCTCACTGTGGTTGTGTGCCATTTTCAGGGTCCAGCCGTCATTGATGTGAGCGGCCCACGCTCTAAACGTCCAACAAACAACAGCCAGGCAACAATTGACCTGAACGTCATCCAAATGAAGGACATAAAGAGGGTCAAGAGGTCAACTCCAGAGGGTCCATCAGTAAAATTACACGAAAGAAACGGCGCCAACGACCTCGATCCAGGCAAGCCGCTTGTTTTGTACATGCGGAGAGAGGAGACGGCAACCGGGGGCCGTGTTCTTGAGGTGGTGCCAGCATTGGTTGCGCTACAGCGCAATGAAGTATGCACCATCAGTGACCCCTCTCACCCGCACATATTTGCCCTGAACAAGAACGAGAGTGCTAGCTCTCTGCACTTTACACGCTATGTTAGCATGCGGGGCGTCTACAGCGTCACCCTCTCCTGCCACCCCATGCGACTCGAAGGCGAACATCTCACTAAACATATAAAGCTCAGCGCCTTTACCATCAAGTTGGAGCTGCACCTGTTGTGAGCACACTTCCACCCACCCGGACACTGCCAGTGTCACTCCGTAGCATACTTAACAGGTTTGTATAGTGGCATCCTTTCTGGGCTCTATATTGGTTAACCCCTAATGCAGTGAATTCTCTGTGCAGGAGTATCTTTTGATATTTGTAGCTCGTGGTCAAACATAGACCATCTTTGTTGTGTTTTCACAGACAGCGGAACTGTATTGCGTTTGCATTGCGTTGTGAAGAAACTGTCTGCCGTACATTTGGGACGTGAGTAGGGTGTGTGTGTGTATATAGAACGGAAGACGTGTTTTGGATGATGATGGGTGCTGCTTCGTAGGGAAAAGCAACTTGTTTGTGTTTTTATTCGCTCAGATGTGTGGTGTTTTTATGTAAATGTGGTTGAATTAAAGACGCAGCAATGTGATCACGATGCACTTGCCCTAGCGAAGATAGCAAACCCACTATGGTATAGCTTATTTAACTTTGTATGTAATTAGTTAGTTAGCAAGCCCACTATGTTATAGCTTATTTAACTTTGTATGTGATTAGTTAGATAGTCTGTACTTATTTTTGATTTGGTGAAATAAATAGAACTGCTTGCGAGGCGTATCAAGTAAACATCAGCCTACCTTGCAGGACAGCTGATGAACTGCGAAATATGTAACTGAGTGACAGTCCCAGCTCATTTGGTGCTCTCGTATATTTTGGGAAAGATGCTGTGTTTGCTACAAAATACCACACACCCGTTGCAAGCCTATATTATAATATATCACCTTAATTTCTAAATTGGGTTGAGACGCAAATGTTAATGGCACAGCCACCATGCAGCCTGGACGTGTTCAGTTACTTGAAGGCATGGACAGCAGGTATTGTTGCTTGCTGCAGTAACCTAGTAGACACTGTGTGCTCTTTGTAGGATGTGTGGGGTTGCTTATATTAGCATGTTGGTGGACCGTATTGCCTGGAACGACTGCTGTCCTATATATTAGGCTATACTCCTGATGTTGTGTGCATGCAGTATCCAGTAGAACACTCAAGTATAATTATCCTTTGTAATGAAGCGATATGATTAGAAGTGTTTCGTGGCTGAGAGACCAAGTGCATATCCAGACATGCTGCTCAAGCGCAGCGCAAGCAGCAGAAAATCGTTGTTCAGAAACAGATAATTGTGTATGCAACTTTGGTGTGTTCGTTCTTCGGCGTGAATATCATAACTTATATATGTTAATCATAACTTGAATAAGATACAGCTTATGTCAAACTGCTGGGTGAGATCCCATTAGCTGTGCCAATTATGCCACGTTCATTTCATCACCACATGCCGCACCATTCTTGACAAACCAAACTCCGATCTGTTGTACAATGTTCGATGAAGAACTAAACATCGATATGGTTGGTCGGCCATGGTTGCTACTGGGGCCTCGCATACACGCTAGGTGCACTAAGATGCATGATGCTTCAACGTAGGTCATTTGTAATTGTTCTATGTGTAGAAGCGATGTTAGGTGTTTTATTTGTCTACATTTTGATATGCGTATCTGGGTTATTTAGCTATTCAATGATCGTGTCGGGGAAAGCCTGTGTTTTCCATCCAGGCCACATGTCAATAGTTCAAACGGGTGTGACGTGTCATATTAAACGTGAACTATTTATACTGTGGCAATCGTGTTTTCGTCACCTTGGATCCCTGTCACACCCAGTACAGTTGGAATTGTCTTATTCCTGGAATTGACGTTGAGTTTGCAATGAAATGTGCATCTATCCATACCTGTTTTCGTTTTACAATATTTCAGTTAGTGTAGTTGCATGTAACGTCTATGTAAACTGGGGAAGTGTTGTATGTGCTATACAACTAACACGTCATTCATGCGATAGGCCTATCATGAAGACAGGCACCCATCTACCGCACCAACACACCGAGCTTGCAAATGGAAGACAAATAATTTAATTGTACAATATCACAGAACATACATGATAATCATTTGGAAATACAGCAGCAAAAATTCCATGCATTCACAAGCTGACAGCATCTTGCCTGTATTTGTTCAGAAGCATCAATAGCATAGAATATGGTATTTACCTGGCGTACCAACACCGGTCAGTAAACACAAATCTTCATGTCTAACTGACATTACATCTTCGTTAAACTCGTTTAACATTTGTGAGTTTCATGTACCAATGTAACGGGACAGTAGGGTCATTGCCCTCTCCACCACCGAAGTCATTGTAGATTAAGTTGGGCAAATAAGAAAATTGCACAGGGTGCTAACATTGAACGGAATTATCACAGTCGTAGCTTGTCACCTTTATGAACACATAATATAATGCCACGACATACCCACAACTAGGCTGTTGTTGTCACAGAAAACTGCTATATGTACATAGGAATGTTACTAAACCACTCGGTGTTCATCATTGGAGAAATCTGCAGAAGCAAATTCAACACACGATCTGATAATTACATATCTTACACTAAGAAAATGGCGTCGGCACAATGTGCGCTATACGTCCTTGTCCGACGGCAACCTAATATCACCAGCAGTGGGTAAGTTCAACATGAGTCCAGTCTGACGTTTCTTGCGAGCAGTGTCACTCGCCTTTAGCGTCTTTGTATTGCTCAGACTGTCTCGGCGATGCACAGAGGGCAGCGGAGACGGCGATGACAACGAGGCAGTGCTCGACTGTCGACTCGGCATCAGACTGTTACGTCGCTCCCTCTTCAAGGCCATCTCCGTGATCAGGAGAATGTTCTTCATGGTCTTGTGCCTGCGCCAGGCACGCTGCAGTGTCTTTGCAGCGACGTCTTCTTTCTTGCGCTGCATCGTCGTCGACAGGATCACGTGGTGGACGCGTGTCGGGAATGCCTCCTGGTACTTCTCCTCCATCTGAGACTTGAGCTTCTTGAACTCGTCCGACTCGTCGACGCTGCCAAGCACGTGTCTGACGAGTGCCATAAGGATGTCGAGACAGTGCAGTCGCTCATCGGCATAGATAGGCAGGTCGAGCGCCACGATCGCCAGCTCGTTTGGCTTCGGGATGCCGAGCGGCTCGTCAAGGTC
The DNA here is from genome assembly GCA_033239005.1 of Lamellibrachia satsuma. Lineage (NCBI taxonomy): Eukaryota > Metazoa > Annelida > Polychaeta > Sabellida > Siboglinidae > Lamellibrachia > Lamellibrachia satsuma. The sequence goes on along the minus strand of BSQZ01000047.1, from coordinate 2,156,184 downwards.
GGAGATGAAATCCGACAGCTGTTCGTACTTGACGAACTGGGACGCGTGCGGATCGTACTTCTCCCAGATGACGTAGAACATGTCGAAGTCGTCCTCGATGACACCCACCTCTTCCTGCTGGTGCGCCTGGTTGAAGTTCTCCAGGATGACGGCAATGTACATGTTGATGATGATAAGGAAGGCGATGAGGATGAAGGAGACCATGAAGAAGACGGCTATGCCACTGGAGCCACAGTCTCCCCTCGGCGCCTTCAGCTTTGTGCCGTTTGGGTGCGTCCAGTAGTCGCTGTTGCACTGCGTGCCGCTGATCATGAGCGGGTCGAGGATGTCATTCCAGCCGGCCGAAGTCGTCAGACGAAACAACAGAACCAGACTGCTGCCAAACGTCTGGAAGTTGACAACGTCGTCGAGTGTGCCTGTGTGGCGCACGTGACCGAACTGCGTCATGCCAAAGATGGCGTAGATGAAGACAATGAGGAAGAGCAGCATGCCGATGTTGAGGAGAGCGGGCAGCGAGATAATGAGCGCAAAGAGCAGCTTGCGGATGCCCTTGGCCGCCTTGATGAGACGCAGCACGCGGCCGATACGGAACACGCGTACCACACGTAGCAGTGTCGGCGTGATGATCACTGATGACAGAATGTCATCTAGCACAATGCCTGCAAGCGACAATAGCAGGAAATAATTAGATAGACGTTGTAAATAAAGTCAAGCAACTGGCGTGGCCACGTTGTCATGTGACTAATAATTAGCATACATGCAAGTTAAAGCGAAGTGTCATCATCTGAGTGTAGAAAACACTACTATTCCGACTGTCACGCCACTCTGTTTGTGCAGAGATGTTCTGTGTACAAAACAAATACTAGTATGAAAGCAGAAATAACGAACTTATGTTGTGAAGGGGATACTATCTAGATTTAACATATGCATTTGTAGTTTCAGTGGTACCCATGGTTATTTTAGCACAGTCCTACGAAAAGATCAAGAGTTTGCTTGAAAGATCACAGTGATATAGATACGCACCCAATATTGAGATAATTACAACAATGAAGTCAAATATGTTCCAGCCTCTGCGGAAATAGTGCCATCGCATGCCAATGATCTTGACGACTGCCTCCAGTGCAAAGATGCTTATGAAGATGACATTGACAATGTCGAGTGCCTCTGTGTAAACTTCTGACTGTCGGTAATGTTCAACTGCCATTGAGATCATGTTGCAGATGATGAGTAGGACGATGGCCAGCTCAAACTTTGTGTTGACAGAGATGTCGAAGAAGAATGCCTGTAACTTGTTCTGCAGGAACGCCAATATCAATGAGATGGATGAACAAATCTTTTTTTCTCCCACTTTCATTAAAACATCTTAACAACATGTTCCGATATAATACTGGCCTAAACACATCAATTCTGCAGTGTAAAATATTGGAATATAACCTTTCATCATGTGCACACAAACACACACAGACCTTCAACCACACACGCACTCGCACAAACCAGAAATAAATCAAATAAAACCACCACTTGGCACACGTTGACTTAAGCAAAGGAAATTTTGTTGAGTTGTACTGTTTGTGTCTGAACAACACAGATGTAGTTAAGAAGAGCGCAGGTTTCAGACATCACCTTCGGTCTCTTGATGGTCTTCTGCGGCTTCCTCATTCCAATCTTCTTCATCGTGTTGTAATAGTCCCTCTGGTGGGCTGTCAGGAACATGTCTAGTGCACCGCCTTCATACTACAACATCAAAACACAGTATATTTATTGGCACACACTCTCTGTCCCTTCTACGGGCCCTCTACACACAATATGCACCCTGTACACACCCTCTATATGCCCTCTACACACCCTATGCACCTTCTACATATCCTCTGTGTTCCCTCTACACACACCTGCATGCCCTCTACGTGCCCTCTATGCATCTTCTATGTGCCATATACACACCCTCTACATGCCATCAACACACCCACGTGCCCGCTACACGCCCTCTACACATCAACAACTGTTGGTGTGTTTCTAACTACACATTAGGAACTGACGTTTTAGTAGGTAAAACATTACACTGGCCTGTCATTACAACCACAACAACCTTCACTGTCTTGATGTGTGACCCACCCTCATGAGATCTATCAGTTTTGTTTTCAAACATATTTACTGCTGCTATAAAGGTATGTTCATACATAGCACTGTATCCAGTCCTTGGGACTGTTCAAAGCACTTTACACTTCACACCATCACAACTTCTATGGGAAGCATTCAGCCACACTGCAATTACTGCACGAAAACTATTCGTTCACATATCCACCTGTCTGTAACCAGGTACTCATTTATACAGCAGAGTGAACTGTGGCAATGTGAGGTGAAAGAAATTGCCAAAGCTTCGAAACGTCAGGAAGATGATTTGAACCTGGGTTCTCTTGACTGAGAGGCTGACATTCTAACCGCTATGCTAACGTGCCCCATTTATAGTAAAGCAGATAAGAGGTGGTATTGCTTAAATGATGCCCTAAGCATAGAACTTGGCATGGACAGTCCCACTGGGTCATTTTATATCCAATTGATTAACCACCTGAAAATCCAAGATGGCCACCATTTTCCAAGATGGCCACCAATTCCTTCTGCTGATGTCCATTTTAGACGTTCATATTATTCTACTCGATTGCAGCAGCAGTGCATATGTCGGGGACCTACCTCTTTCTTGAGCATGTTGAAGTTGCCTATGACGACACCAATGAAGAGGTTGAGAGTGAAGAATGACCCACAGATGATGTCGGGGACCTACCTCTTTCTTGAGCTTGAAGTTGTCTATGATAACACCAATGAAGAGGTTGAGAGTGAAGAATGACCCACAGATGATGTCGGGGACCTACCTCGTTCTTGAGCTTGAAGTTGTCTATGATGACACCATTGAAGAGGTTGAGAGTGAAGAATGACCCACAGATGATGTCGGGGACCTACTTCTTTCTTGAGCTTGAAGTTGTCTATGATGACACCAATGAAGAGGTTGAGAGTGAAGAATGATCCACAGATGATGTCGGGGACCTACCTCTTTCTTGAGCATGTTGAAGTTGTCTATGATGACACCAATGAAGAGGTTGAGAGTGAAGAATGACCCACAGATGATGTCGGGGACCTACCTCTTTCTTGAGCTTGAAGTTGTCTATGATGACACCATTGAAGAGGTTGAGAGTGAAGAATGACCCACAGATGATGTCGGGGACCTACTTCTTTCTTGAGCTTGAAGTTGTCTATGATGACACCAATGAAGAGGTTGAGAGTGAAGAATGACCCACAGATGATGTCGGGGACGTACTTCTTTCTTGAGCATGTTGAAGTTGTCTATGATGACACCAATGAAGAGGTTGAGAGTGAAGAATGACCCACAGATGATGTCGGGGACCTACTTCTTTCTTGAGCATGTTGAAGTTGTCTATGATGACACCAATGAAGAGGTTGAGATTGAAGAATGACCCACGGATGATGTCGGGGACCTACTTCTTTCTTGAGCATGTTGAAGTTGTCTATGATGACACCAATGAAGAGGTTGAGAGTGAAGAATGACCCACAGATGATGTCGGGGACCTACTTCTTTCTTGAGCATGTTGAAGTTGTCTATGATGACACCAATGAAGAGGTTGAGATTGAAGAATGACCCACGGATGATGTCGGGGACCTACTTCTTTCTTGAGCATGTTGAAGTTGTCTATGACGACACCAATGAAGAGGTTGAGAGTGAAGAATGATCCACAGATGATGTCGGGGACCTACCTCTTTCTTGAGCATGTTGAAGTTGTCTATGATGACACCAATGAAGAGGTTGAGAGTGAAGAATGATCCACAGATGATGTCGAGGACCTACCTCTTTCTTGAGCATGTTGAAGTTGTCTATGATGACACCAATGAAGAGGTTGAGATTGAAGAATGACCCACAGATGATGTCGGGGACCTACTTCTTTCTTGAGCATGTTGAAGTTGTCTATGATGACACCAATGAAGAGGTTGAGAGTGAAGAATGACCCACAGATGATGTCGGGGACCAACCTCTTTGTTGAGGTTGTTGAAGTTGTCTATGATGACACCAATGAAGAGGTTGAGAGTGAAGAATGACCCACAGATGATGTCGGGGACGTACTTCTTTCTTGAGCATGTTGAAGTTGTCTATGATGACACCAATGAAGAGGTTGAGAGTGAAGAATGACCCTCAGATGATGTCGGGGACCAACCTCTTTCTTGAGGTTGTTGAAGTTGTCTATGATGACACCAATGAAGAGGTTGAGAGTGAAGAATGACCCACAGATGATGTCGGGGACCAACCTCTTTCTTGAGCTTGTTGAAGTTGTCTATGATGACACCAATGAAGAGGTTAAGATTGAAGAATGACCCACAGATGATGTCGGGGACCTACCTCTTTCTTGAGCTTGTTGAAGTTGTCTATGATGACACCAATGAAAAGGTTGAGAGTGAAGAATGATCCACAGATGATGAAGATGACGAAGAACCAGTGCGCATGGAAGTTCGTTTCTCTGATTGGTTGTTTGTCCAGCTGTAAACAGGACGACTACATTGAAGACACTGTTAAAAAACATCTCTTTCTTGCCGCCTTCGCAAAACTGTTGCTAGCAGAAGTGATTTAATGACAAGAACGTTTTACTTTCTTAAAACTTGTTTTATTTAACTTATATGCTTAACTTACATATTTATTTGATGTATCGACCTAATTTAATTGTTTATTTAACTTATTTATTTAACTTACGTTTGCTTGTCTTTTAAACACTTTTTAAAAATATTTCAACAAAGCTTAAACTTACTTAGTATTATGTCGTCAGCGCCTTTGACCAGACACATGGCGCGATACAAATGTAAATAATGAACTACAAATGTCATAATTATCATAGGATTCTGTTGAAGGTACAAGTCTAATTGTGCTCATAGTAAATTTTTGTCATATGGTACAACGATGTCTGTTCTAACATCTCAACCACCTAGTGGTGTTTTAATAAACCACAATTTGTTTTAACGTAATTTCACCTTTCAGTAATATTGATCTTGCTGTTCAACATGAAACATTTAAATATTTGGGGCAAGGCATTCAAATTTAATAAATAACTTCAATTTATATTACAAATTGTGTTTCACTACAACACAATTATACAGTCAAGAAGTTACAATTGATATAGTTTTACTATACAACATGATTCTATGATAACAACTATCAGACTGTGTACAAATACATGCACCTGTTTTAATATTTTCTCTTAACATGAATTGTATTTATTCAAGTTGCATATAATAGAGTTACATAAGCTGTACGGTTTCCATCCTAATTATTTTCTATATATTAATTTGTATTATGTAACAATAAACCAATTATGTAATAATGAACTGATACATTAATAATCAACCAATAATTTAAAGGTCCCACCTCAATTAAAGGTCCCACCTCAATTAAAGGTCCCTCCTTAATTAAAGGTCCCACCTCAATTAAAGGTCCCACCTCAATTAAAGGTCCTTCCTCAATTCGATTTTTTCACTCGTCTCATTTTAAATCCATATTGTGAAAAATTTAACCTACCTAGTATACACTGCAACATTCTAGCTCGCATGTGCACATTTTTTCAAATTGTTTGATCAAACATGAATTGTTTGATCAAACATCAACTGTTTGATCAAACATCGATTGAACTGAAAAATGGAAACGCTGAAAACTTTTGCCTTTAGTGAAATGTTCTAACTTTGTCATGTAATTGGCGAGAGGATGGAAGTCATGCCCACTATATCCAGTCCAGGGTCAAGTACATGGGCAATGTACTTAAGTACAAGTACAAATACTTTAAATTTTGCCAAGTCCAAGTACTTGTCTAAAAAACATAGGCAAGAACAAGTACTCTGTAAAAAAAAATTCAAGCACAAGTACAAAGTATTTTGATAATTTTAGTCAAGTACTGTACAGTGAAGTACATCATACGCTACATTTATGTGTCATAATGGTGAAGGTCAAAGCGATGAAAACAATAGCAGCAGTATTATGCATATGCTTGTATGTTTGCGGTGCCGGGTATTTATGAGGAAAATTGTAAAAACCCTCTTTATTTCATCAACAATAACATTCACTTCAAGTAACAGAAAACAACCAAAGGGAGGACTTATATCCACTATTCTGAGCCTTATGAGTTGTAACAATTGAAGTGAATTCTTACCCCGGCAGCATCTGAGGCATCCTCCATGACCTCCATCCAACCTTCAAAGGTCGCCTACAACATCAGGTGGCAGATGTAGCTAACTAATATAATAACAAGATAATTCAAACCAGTTCACTATAAACCCTAAATATTAAGAAGTAAAAACACCTGTTTAATGGTTATGTTTAAAGGATTCTACAAACATATTCACACATAAATATATGCATCCACCTACCCAACCATGCAGCCATGCATGTATGCCTGCATGCATGCACGCATCCTTGCACACACAAACACACATATATAGAAGTCACCAACTCAAGTTTCATTCTTCAAAACTGCACTAAACATTAATCTACTCAGTGGCTGAAAATACAGATTTCTTCATAAAAGTGTCAAAACTTGTTCAGAATATAATTATGTTAATATGTTGAGAACACAAAACACATACGACTGGAATAGTGTGTGAGCGCAACTTACGACTTGAAAGAGTGCCAGGTAACCGTTGAGCACATTGTCAAAGTTGACCTTTGAGTTGACCCAGCTGAAGTTGTTGTTTGCAATGCATTCTGTCTTGTTCTTCACGACAGTGTGACTTAGCTTGTTGCCTTCGCTGTCGACACACTTGAAGAACTTTCCCCCAAACAGCTGCACGCCAGCAATACTGCACAAAACATGTAGTAGATACATGCACTCCTCTCCCAACACAGTACAGTCATCGTATTACAATCCACCGTGGATAGATATGTATGTTTGTATGTTACGCTACTCCTTCTAAACACTTTGTATCTAGGACACCAAACTTTCAGGGGTTCATCTACGACCCTGTGGTCGGGTCGGGTCATCTCAGTTTTTTATTCATTCTGCTATTACCCTTTCTACGAACAATTGAATTACCCTTTATTTTATTACGTACAACTGTCTGCAACGCTATGCGAACAATTACGTACAATTGTTGACAGCGTCAATAAATATATTCTACTGCTCTACAACCAACACAAGTATCCATGGGTCTAAATTCACCCGACTTTCAACATTTCGAACATGCAACGAGTATTGCATCACGTGTGTGACGCGGTTGTTTATGGTAATATGTTTGATGTTCCCTTAAACAATCTCGTGCTTATTGATGGCATATTGGCCTGAGGCATTTGGTAAACATCCTGGGGACGGGCATGTTTGCTAGTTACTATAACTGCCCGTATTACGTCACATATTCAAGAGTTGGAAAGAAACAACTAAGATATTGATTAGCAGCATGCCAAGGCATAGACAGGCATTTCTATGATAACATTGTGTATCTTGATATTTGGTAAACATGAACTACTAAGTTATCTTGTCGGGAGGATGGGTATTTTTGCTAGTCCTATGTAGTGTAGTATGGTAGTTGTTATAGGGTGTGATATTCAGTCCTTTGGACTGATCAAAGGGCTTTTGTTCACACATATCCACCACTGCCTATATCCAGGTAATCATGTATACAGCTGAGTGAACTGAGGCAAAGTGGAGTGAACGAAATTAGTGCTGTATAAATGTGGCTTTACTATTATTAACGAACTACGTTTAAATATTACAATAATGTAGATACAGCTTGCAGTAAATCTGTTAATGATTGACACAAACCTGAATATGAGCCAGAAGACAAGACAAACAAGAAGTACGTTGATGATGGATGGAATGGCATACATCAGAGCATTGACGACGATCTGAAACATGAACATCTCAACATGAATGATCTGAAAGTGTACATCATTTATATAAAAATGCTAAATAAATGTCAAACTTTTAATTTAGTTGTAGTTTGTATTGAGTAGTTAATTTATTCAACATAATCAGTGTACATTTTCAATAAATTGTAAACATACATAGTTATGAGCCTAACTACCACTAAAGTGGTACAATGAAAACATAGTTAGAGAACGACAATCAGAAAATGTTGAAGGGAAACGCAAGAAGTTGTAAACTTATAAATTGCATTCCCAAAAGTAAACAATTGCACTGGTTCCATACATATCAGATAAATGACTTAATTAAGCTAAGTCTTAACTACCCAAAAAGGTATGGTATTTGATAGGAAATTAATATACATATATAACAGTAAACGTGACACCACAGCATGCTAAATGGAGCATACAAGGTCTTAGGTATAATGCAATTTATTACTACTGTTTATACATAAACAGTAGTGTGCATGTATGCATGTATGTGTACATGCATGTGTGCATGCATGCACATGTTTGTGCATATGTATGTACATATGTCTGTATGCATGTGTGTGTTGTGTGTATATGTGTATGTGTGTATGTATGTTTGTGTTGTGTGTGTGCGTGCGTGCATGTCTGTATGTCCTGTTACAAGTCATGCATGTCTATATGTCCTGTTACAAGTCAACAAGAGTGTTTACCCTCATTCCTTGCCAGCGAGAGATCGCCCGTAGGGGGCGCAGTGCTCTGAGTGTTCGAAGAGATCGGAAAGAAGACAACTGGTCAGCACCCATGGATTCTGCGACGATTGTGAGCAGAGAGATCTGTTGAGCATAGCAAACAAAACATCAAACATAAAGCTTCGAAACTATAAGCAACCAAAGCACATAACAAGTTTTAAAGGGATTCTTACAACAGCATAAAGCTAATCATTCTTATCCTATGAACAACTATTTGCTAAACAAACATAAATGTTGTAGGCCAACATTAAGTTTTAGGCCTTGGGCAAGAGTAAAATCCCATCCTTGAAGTAGCCATTGTTGTCTATGTTGCAACAAACACTTGCCTCGTTTCTCCTCCTCCATTATTATTAGCCATGCATACATTCCAATCCTGAGTTCAAGACTGGCAAAAAAAATCCGTAAGACCCATAAGTGAACCCATATGAATATCTACATCTGCTTGTTTGCCAAAGGAGCTCGCCATGCAAACTGCAATATACTGATTGGATCTCGCGTGACTTGGTGCAGTTGACTGTGCAAGAGTCGCTCTTCAGATGTGCTTTGAACTGATGATATGTTTTTTGCATGCTTGTCAACAAATGCCGTAATTTAGAAAAAGCCTTGTTCGAAACACACATGGAATGTATCAATCTATGTCCATAAGAACATTGAATTTAAGAAAATCTGTTGCAGGTAAACTGTAAGACTTGGCACGTATGAACATTAACTTGTCTGCCAAAACTAGAAACATAGCAATTACTGAGTACATAGGTGATGAAAAGACGGTGGATGAATAGACTCACGACAACAATGCAGAAGTCGAGGATCGTCCAAAAGCTGGAGAAATATTTCTTGAAGCCGAGTCCGATCCACTTGAGCAACATTTCCAAGGTGAAGATGACAGCGTACACAATATTCAAGTAGTACAGCGTGCTCTTCAGCATCGGCTTCTCGTTCAGGTAAATGTCCTCAAAGCACTGCAGCCACACAACAACAATCTGTTGGCAATGTCTGACGCAGACAGCCATATTGACTAATGAAGAGAATATGTATAATTTGACACTGGCTTAAACAAGAAGAAACATTTTATCTCTGAATAAGTTATTTAGGAAAATGCAATACTTTACTGCACATATTTGCAGTACTTCCAGAAGTATTGTGCCCATGCAATGAACCTACCAGAGAGACACTACTGAGGAAGATGACGACAAGGATGAAGTACTCAAAGACTTTATGTTCCGTCACACGATGGGTTCGCACGCGGATCATGTGCCAGTTCTCACCAAAGTTTGACTCATCCAAGCGCATCATGGATGGCGCACATCTACAGCAGACACAAACCAGGTGACCACAGGTAACTCCAACAACAAAACATTCACATTTAATCAATTGGAACACATCTAAACCACCAACCTCAACACCACCCACCCATCAACACCACTGACTCACATCAACACCACCCACAAATCCACCTTAACACCACCCACCTCTCAACACCACCCACTCACCTCAACACCACCCATTCAACTCAACACCACCCACTCACCTTAACACCACCCACCTCAACACCATCCACTCTCCTCAACACCACCCACACATCCACCTCAAAACCATCCACCCCTCAACACCACCCACTCACCTCAACACCATCCACTCTCCTCACCACCACCCACCCACTCACCTCAACACCACCCACCCACTCCAACATCAGCCACCCACCTCACACATCACCAACACACCTCAACACCACCCACCCACCCACCTCCGCACAACCTCCTACCTACTTCAACACCACCCACCTCAACACCATATCTGACTCACTTCACACAGCAGATCGCTGGGAAACAATCTTCAACTTTCTTTGCATCAGCTTCTGCCTCTGTGTCTGCCTTCTTTACAGGAGAGCCCACCTCCTTGTCGGGATCTTTCTCCTTCACTGGGGTTGTATCGGGGGGTGTGGGGGACACGAGGGAGGGCACAGACAGGGTGTTCATGACAGCCTTCACAAACACAAAAAGCATCACTGTGTTTAAATCACCCTGACGTAACCACAACATATGCGTGTTCTGTAACATTCCTGTTAGATTAATATCTTGTGTTACACCAACATGTCCAATTACACCGATATTTGATGTTACAAAGTAGTTCGTTGCTAATATATCGGCCCGAGTATAAATTCTTTTCACTAGTTACCCAATCAAAGTAAATTCTTTTGATACTTTTAACAAAAGTTTGTACTTTCTTCTTAAACCAACGGCACGGACTACCCGATTCATGATGAGGTAAACGAAGTGAGAAGGCTGCATTACATGTCAATTGGTGATGGACTAACCTTCTTGACGGGGGAGGCTGTCTTTTGTTCTCGGCCTGGTTTGTCTGTTTCTGTTGAGTCGCCTGAGAAAAACAAGTTCCACACAACTGAACAACTCATCCTGAACCCATGAGTCTGTGCTGACAGCAGACGTTTGACTGATTGGTTGGCTGGTTAGCCGATTGATTTATGGACTGATTTGCTGACTGATTGTTTGACTGATTGATTAGTTGACTGGTCGACTGATTGACTGATTGATTAGTTGATTAACTGATTGATCGATCAATCGATCTTAAGGTTGACAACTTAAGTTTGACAAGAAACGTTACATCTAAAATCCCAAAATTTTTATTTAATATTAACAAGTAATGAGACATCCCCAACAGAATGTTTAACAAGATTACCATCCAGGGTAAAACACTTAGACGGAAAGTGGAAAAGAAAGCCACTGGCAGTCAACAACTATGTTCTCAACTAATGACGAACCATAGCTATATTTCATCTACTAATGACAGGGCTCCAAATTATTCCATAACTGAAGTAAAAACTACCTAATGTGCTACTCTTCTACAAAAGAGACAATGAAGTCTAAAACACATTTGATAATCTCACCACCATTCTTCGGCTGTGTCCAGGCATCCTCTTTTGTCATGGCGATGACTGTGTCACCGCTCAGTTTCTCAGCACTGCCTCGATGAGCTCGCAACTCATCAATGATGTTTGCGATTGAAGCCTGACGTTTCAGGACCTCCTCTCCAGATGGCTGCACTTGTATTCGTTTGTTCTTGAATATACTCTTCAATCGGTCCCAGCCCTGTTTCACCTTTGACTTGTCGCGTACATCGGTGTTCTTGTGAAGCTTGTCCGAAGCGAATGAGTTCAAGAGTAGAGCGAGGAAGAGATTGAGCACCTATCACATACAAATGCACTGTGAATGTCCTGTACAGGCATTAACATTTATGGAACATTTACTCTATCTTAAATTAACCAATTTTTTTTAGTTGAACTGACATAGACTCAGATGACTGTAGTTTCAACGACAAATGCACAATGTGAGCCTGGAACACGGCAAACCTACCATGAAGTTGCCAAAGACGAGTGTTGGTAGGAAGACAATCATGCAGATTTCTCCATTGGCACGCATGCAGTCCCATAGAGGCTCTATCCACTCCCCACACAGGATGCGGAAGATGAGCATGAGTGAGTGGAAGAACTCATTGAAGTTCCACCTACATCCAAACATGGCACCAGTACTCACACATGGCATCAACATCCAAAAATGCTACCTGTACCAACACATGGTATCAACATCCAAACATGGCACCAGAACCCATACATGGTATCAACATCCAAACATGGTACCGGTACCCACACATTGTATCAACATCCAAACATGGCACCAGAACCCACACATGGTACCAACATCCAAACATGGCACCAGAACCCACACATGGTACCAACATCCAAACATGGCACCAGAACCCACACATGGTACCAACATCCATACATGGCACCAGAACCCACACATGGTATCAACATCCAAACATGGCACCAGTACCCACAGATGGTATAAACATCCAAACATGGCACCAGAACCCACACATGGTATCAACATCCAAACATGACACCAGTATCCACATATGAAATTAACATTCAACATGGCATCCACCCCCAAATGATACCAGTACCCACAAATGGTATACCAGTACCCACAAATGGTACCAGTACTCACACATTGTACCATCATCCACACTTGGTACCAATGTCCATTAGTCCTCCTCAGAGTTATGAGCACTTAATACTAGGTCCAGTGATATATTTTAGGTTTTTCATGGATGAATGAATGAGAGTAAACACACACAATTCACAATTTAACTACCAGTAGTTTACATTCTTTTACAATATCGATCGAGATTGATCAAGATTGCCATCCAAAGCGGAACACCCGTCTATGTGTAACCTGCCCTTCCGAGATATTTGTAAATTTTGGTTTTAAAAAATAAAAATACTTTTATAAATTTTTTCGTAGCCATTCAATATCTTAGTTCAATATTAAACCCGAAACAGTCTCCACCGTGCACAAGCAGATGTATCTCCTTACCTAGGAATTCACAACAGTCTCCACCGTGCACAAGCAGATGTATCTCCTTACCTAGGAATTCACAACAGCCTCCACCATGCACAAGCAGACATATCTCCTTACCTAGGAATTCACAACAGTCTCCACCATGCACAAGCAGATGTATCTCCTTACCCTGGAATTCACATCAGCTTCCACCGTGCACAAGCAGACATATCTCCTTACCTAGGAATTCACAACAGTCTCCACCGTGCACAAGCAGATGTATCTCCTTACCTTGGAATTCACATCAGCCTCCACCGTGTACAAGCAGATGTATCTCCTTACCTTGGAACTTCGTCTGGCGCAAATTTTTCTGTGATATACGACTTGCTGAAGAGTTGCATGCCGATGACGGCAAAGATGTAGATGACGATACCAAGGATGAAAGTGAGGTTGCCAAGGGCGCTGAGGGTCTTAAGGATGATGCTCAAGAGGACACGCATCGTCGACCACGTCTGAGCCAGCTTGAAGACTCGCAGGAGACGCAGCTGGAAAAAGTTAAAGTGACTGTTGTAGAAAGTGAAAATATATGCTGGACAAAAATTAAAGTGTCTCGTAAAACTTGACAAACAGCTGCACCTTTCACCTGATCACGCTGACATCAAGCAGGTAAGATTTCACAATCAATGTTGTCATGTTTTAGTAATTGCCCTAAACATGGTTTTAATTAATATTTAAAAGCAACTATAATGAAAATATATCATGTTTTTAGTTCTACACATTTTTTTAAACATTGTGTCAAAAAAATTATGAACAGAAGTAACTGTTCAGAAGTAACAATGTTTCGATGTGGTGTGGCACCAATTCACATTGAAACTGGATGACATGAGTGAAAGAATCCTCCATCTGATGCCAGAACATGATTTAATTGCACCAATGAAATACAAAATGAGTTTCATCAAACTGTCCTATGTATTTAATGAACGACAGAAATTGATATATTATACTACAAACAAAGATTAAGCTTTTACCGATATGAATGATAAAAATAGACTTATATATTTACAGAGTAAGGTACGAAAAATATTACACATTAGAGTACACAATACAACAAAATAATTGTATTTGTATTAATTTATTTGCACATTTCTGTTTTAATAATTTTTTATCTACGTTTCTTTAACAATTTCTGATAACTCTAACTTGAGTGGTCAATGTATACAACGCCTGCTCTGTGCATAATGTATTTGTTTTGTGTTTTAATGCATGTATACTTTTATACTTTACTTACATTTAACTTTGTAGTGGTGTTTACATTAAACTTTGTAGTGGTGTTTACATTAAACTTTGTAGTAGCATTAACATTAAACTTTGTAGTGGTGTTTACATTAAACTTTGTACTGGTGTTTACATTAAACTTTGTAGTGGCGTTTACATTAAACTTTGTAGTGGTGTTTACATTCAACTTTGTAGTGGCGTTTACCTTCAACTTTGTAGTGGCATTTTACATTCAACTTTGTAGTGGCGTTTACATTCAACTTTGTAGCAGTGTTTACATTAAACTTTGTAGTGGTGTTTACATTAAACTTTGTAGTGGTGTTTACATTAAACTTTGTAGTGGTGTTTACATTCAACTTTGTAGTGGCATTTACATTAAACTTTGTAGTGGTGTTTGCATTAAACTTTGTAGTGGCATTTGCATTCCACTTTGTAGTGGTGTTTACATTAAACTTTGTAGTGGTGTTTACATTCAACTTTGTAGTGGCGTTTACATTCAACTTTGTAGTGGCGTTTACATTCAACTTTGTATGCAAGTCAGGTTTTAAATTTCTTTTTTCAATTTAAGTAATAATCCAATTTTTCGTGATACACTAATCGCATCATAATGGTGCAAAAAAGGAAGCTAGAGCTGACCAATCGGAAGCCGCGGATGACAGACAGTCCCTTGATGTCCTCCAGGCCAAGGTCGATGAGACTAGCGATGACAATGACAAAGTCAAAGATGTTCCAGGACGTCTTGAAATAGTGTTTTGTCAGCGCCAACAATTTGATGCAAGCCTCCAAGGTGAATATGGCTGTGTAGACCTGGATGACACATGACACATGTTAAACTTTGGGCCAACGTCACCAAGATGGCACACTTCTTGACACGTACACTCACAACTATGTCACAATCTCACAAAAATGTTTGGACTATGTCAAGACATTCGGCTTGAGTTGGAAAAAGATAAATGATTACGCACTGCTGAAGTTACAAATACATAATCCTTGTTGTGACATGAAAGTATAAAGAAGGTAAACCCAGAAACAAGAAGAATATGTCCAGAACTTAAATGTCAGCACTACAGTGAATTGATACTCTTTAGCATGGAAGTGTGATGTAGCTAAGTCAATGAAAATATCATAAGAAGAATGCAGACTAAACACTGAAAGCAGACAAAACACAAATGACAAGTGAAAATAATTGTCACTGTCATTTACGGTACTACAAACAGGAATGCATGTGCAAGCACGCACACACACACACACACACACAACATGGACGTGCATGTACACACGTATGCATGCATACATGCACACCACACATGCAAGTACATGTACACTGTGTACAGCATGTGTGCGCGTGCATGCGTGTGTGCATGTATGCGTGTCTGTCTGTATGCATGAGTGCATGCACGTGCATCTGTGTGTGTGCGGGCGTATGTGCATTTGTGCATTCGTGTGTGTGCTTGTGTGTGTATTAAAAATGACAACACTCTATTCGAGCGTGTTCTTTCATTAGTTGGACTGCGGTATTTAACTGCCTGTGACGTACATAATTGGCGTATCTGAGGCCGGTGGCGAGTCCATCGCTCATGCCATAGTGATCAATGGACATGGTGATGACGTTGAGAACGATGCAGATCGTGATGAAGATCTCAAACATGAAGTCTGATACGATCTTGTAAAGTAGGTTCTGGAGGCGCAGCCACTTTGTGAAACGTATGCAGCAGGTGGCACAGCAGTCGCAGTTGCGATCGATGAGTTCGTCGTCATCATACTCTGGAAAGAGGATGTGATGTGATGTGATATGATGTGCTGACTCAATAGCAGTGGTTGTTCACAAGTAATGGACAAGTCATCAATGTCAGATGACAAACATCAACAACAAGGGACGATCTCAAAGCACTGGGGTTTGACACTTCATGAAACCAATGTTATTTAACATCACGCCCCTCCTTCTCGACACAAAACTTTTAATTATATCGACCTGTGTGCACCTCAGCTGTCATAACACAAAACTGCCTGCACCCTTCTGAACTGTGGTATTAAAATATAATAGATACAAAAACAAAATAGATGCAAACCCCCTCCCCATGATGTAATGACCATACAAACCCCCTCCCCATGACGTAATAACCATACAAACCCCCTCCCCATGATGTAATGACCGTACAAACCCCCTCCCTATGATGTAATGACCATATAAACCCCCTCCACATGATGTAATGAGCATACAAACCTCCTCCCCATGATGTAATGACCGTACAAACCTCCTCCCCATGATGTAATGACCGTACAAACCCCCTCCCTATGATGTAATGACCATATAAACCCATCCCCATGATGTAATGAGCATACAAACCCCCTCCCCATGATGTAATGACCGTACAAACCTCCTCCCCATGATGTAATGAACGTACAAACCCCCTCCCCATGATGTAATGACCGTACAAACCCCCTCCCCATGATGTAATGACTGTACAAACCTCCTCCCCATGATGTAATGAACGTACAAACCCCCTCCCCATGATGTAATGACCGTACAAAACCCCTCCCCATGATGTAATGACTGTACAAACCCCCTCCCCATGATGTAATGACCGTACAAACCCCCTCCCCATGGTGTAATGACTGTACAAACCCCCTCCCCATGATGTAATGACCATACAAACCCCCTCCCCATGATGTAATGACCATACAAACCCCCTCCCCATGATGTAATGACTGTACAAACCCCCTCCCCATGATGTAATGACCGTACAACAATGCTTTGAAATCATTGCTAAATATACATCAGTTAAATATTGTTTTCTTTATATCCTTCTTTTGGTAATTAATACACGATGTAGCAGGATAATTTTGGTGACACTCACTACGAGCTAACATGTATAATTATTAATTTTGATTCATGTATTCTTTTGTTACTGTTAAATTCACAATGCAAGTAAACACATCAACTGGGTTGTGTGCACGGTCATGAACATTGTTTTGAACATGTCACATCGCTGTAACATAGAAGTCATATTTCTTCAACACGGCTATTTATAATTACACAAGTATCACCAGAGAAAGTGTCATGAACGTATCTTAATTGAGCAATTGTTCAAACAGTGATCACCACATTGTGTTCTATCAGTGACGGTAGAACTTTAGAGTTTGAATGCCCCAGGTGTTTGTGTTTGTTGAGGTTTTGTACATCATCATCATCAGAACCTTTGGATGGAATGTAAATGGCATCATATCCCTGCACACTTTTTTGTTATTGATCAGTGAGGAGACCTCAGCTAGCTGAAGGCCTACATCTCTGTCAAACAGATCTATGTATGACAGGGCTGTCCTTCCCCACTCTGCTGTACCACAAAGGGGTTACTAAAACACCAGCTTGGAGGACTGGTGGGTTGACTGTCCTCTTGCAGTGACCAGCAAATTTGTCTCCTTCTTAGCATAGTTGACTTAGGCGGTAGGTCATCTGATATGAAGCATGTGCTATTCAACAAGCATGTGCTATGCAACAAGCATGTGCTATTCAACAAGCATGTGCTATTCAACAAGCATGTGATATTCAACAAGCATGTGCTATTCAACAAGCATGTGCTATGCAACAAGCATGTGATATTCAACAAGCATGTGCTATGCAACAAGCATGTGATATTCAACAAGCATGTGCTATTCAACAAGCATATGCTATTCAACAAGCATGTGCTATTCAACAAGCATGTGCTACGCAACAAGCATGTGCTATGCAACAAGCATGTGATATTCAACAAGCATGTGATATTCAACAAGCATGTGCTACTCAACAAGCATATGCTATTCAACAAGCATGTGCTATTCAACAAGCATGTGCTATGCAACAAGCATGTGCTATGCAACAAGCATGTGATATTCAACAAGCATGTGATATTCAACAAGCATGTGCTATTCAACAAGCATGTGCTATTCAACAAGCATGTGATATTCAACAAGCATGTGATATTCAACAAGCATGTGCTATTCAACAAGCATGTGCTATTCAACAAGCATGTGATATTCAACAAGCATGTGATATTCAACAAGCATGTGCTATGCAACAAGCATGTGCTATTCAACAAGCATGTGCTATTCAACAAGCATGTGCTATGCAACAAGCATGTGCTATGCAACAAGCATGTGCTATGCAACAAGCATGTGCTATGCAACAAGCATGTGATATTCAACAAGTATGTGATATTCAACAAGCATGTGCTATTCAACAAGCATGTGCTATTCAACAAGCATGTGATATTCAACAAGCATGTGATATTCAACAAGCATGTGCTATTCAACAAGCATGTGCTATTCAACAAGCATGTGCTATGCAACAAGCATGTGCTATGCAACAAGCATGTGATATTCAACAAGCATGTGCTATGCAACAAGCATGTGATATTCAACAAACATGTGATATTCAACAAGCATGTGCTATTCAACAAGCATGTGCTATTCAACAAGCATGTGCTATGCAACAAACATGTGCTATGCAACAAGCATGTGATATTCAACAAGCATGTGCTATGCAACAAGCATGTGCTATTCAACAAGCATGTGCTATGCAACAAGCATGTGATATTCAACAAGTATGTGATATTCAACAAGCATGTGCTATTCAACAAGCATGTGCTATTCAACAAGCATGTGATATTCAACAAGCATGTGATATTCAACAAGCATGTGCTATTCAACAAGCATGTGCTATTCAACAAGCATGTGCTATGCAACAAGCATGTACTATGCAACAAGCATGTGCTATTCAACAAGCATGTGATATTCAACAAGCATGTGCTATTCAACAAGCATGTGCTATTCAACAAGCATGTGATATTCAACAAGCATGTGCTATGCAACAAGCATGTGATATTCAACAAGCATGTGCTATTCAACAAGCATGTGCTATTCAACAAGCATGTGCTATTCAACAAGCATGTGCTATTCAACAAGCATGTGCTATGCAACAAAAACAACAGTGGGCTGGATGTCTTCAGAATACACAATATACACGGGTGACACAATTAACATGTCTTCAGAACACATAACAGAAGCAGGTGACACAATTAACATGTCTTCAGAACACATAACAGAGGCAGGTGATACAATTAACATGTCTTCAGAACACATAACAGAGGCAGGTGATACAATTAACATGTCTTCAGAACACATAACAGAAGCAGGTGACATAATTAACATGTCTTCAGAACACATAACAGACGCAGGTGACACAATTAACATGTCTTCAGAACACATAACAGAAGCAGGTGACACAATTAACATGTCTTCAGAACACATAACAGAGGCAGGTGATACAATTAACATGTCTTCAGAACACATAACAGAAGCAGGTGATACAATTAACATGTCTTCAGAACACATAACAGAGGCAGGTGACACAATTAACATGTCTTCAGAACACATAACAGAGGCAGGTGATACAATTAACATGTCTTCAGAACACATAACAGAGGCAGGTGATACAATTAACATGTCTTCAGAACACATAACAGAGGCAGGTGATACAATTAACATGTCTTCAGAACACATAACAGAAGCAGGTGACACAATTAACATGTCTTCAGAACACATAACAGAGGCAGGTGATACAATTAACATGTCTTCAGAACACATAACAGAGGCAGGTGATACAATTAACATGTCTTCAGAACACATAACAGAGGCAGGTGATACAATTAACATGTCTTCAGAACACATAACAGAAGCAGGTGACACAATTAAAATGTCTTCAGAACACATAACAGAAGCAGGTGACACAATTAACATGTCTTCAGAACACATAACAGAGGCAGGTGATACAATTAACATGTCTTCAGAACACATAACAGAGGCAGGTGATACAATTAACATGTCTTCAGAACACATAACAGAGGCAGGTGGTAAAATTAACATGTCTTCAGAACATGTAACAGACACAGGTAATACAATTAACATGCCTTCAGAACACGTAACAGAGACAGGTGATACAATTAACATGTCTTCAGAACACATAACAGATGCAGGTGACACAATTAACATGCCTTCAGAACACGTAACAGAGGCAGGTGATACAATTAACATGTCTTCAGAACACATAACAGATGCAGGTGACACAATTAACATGCCTTCAGAACACGTAACAGAGACAGGTGATACAATTAACATGTCTTCAGAACACGTAACAGATGCAGGTGACACAATTAACATGCCTTCAGAACACGTAACAGAGACAGGTGATACAATTAACATGTCTTCAGAACACATAACAGAGGCAGGTGATACAATTAACATGTCTTCAGAACACATAACAGAGGCAGGTGGTAAAATTAACATGTCTTCAGAACATGTAACAGACACAGGTAATACAATTAACATGCCTTCAGAACACGTAACAGAGACAGGTGATACAATTAATATGTTTTCAGAACACGTAACACAGACGGGTGACACAATTAACATGTCTTCAGAACACATAACACAGACGAGTGACACAATTAACATGTCTTCAGAACACATAACACAGACGAGTGATACAATTAACATGTCTTCAGATCACATAACACAGACGGGTATTACAATTAACCATTAGAATGAACTTAACACATTCTGACAAAGCTAAGCCAATGACAAGCAATGGCTGCAATTAAAAGTGTAAACAAATGTTTATTACAAATTATTATTAAGAAAATATATCATTATAAATTATCTTAGCTCAGTATTATTCTGTAAGTCAAAATGAGCTATTTCTCACTCTAGGGGATCCTAAATGGAAATAGCTCCAAAGATTTGACTAATTCTACTCATCCTATCAAGGTCTAACTATGCCAGACAGTCTTAGAGCTATGCTATGTTACTCTAGAATACAACAACCACAGACTACTGCAGCTGATCTAGACTGTGACGAATGAGGAAACAATGTGATGTGGGGCTCAAAGAGGTGTTTA
>BSQZ01000047.1:2040000-2130000 GCA_033239005.1 Lamellibrachia satsuma | reverse complement strand
ACATCAGGTTCTATGAGGCAAAGTTGTGACATATTTTAGTAAGGGTGTCTCGATGGAGTTAAGGTGTTTAGCAGACTCAATGGGGTGAGGGTGTTTGAGCAGACTCAGTGGGGTGAGGGTGTTTGATCAGATTCAATGGGGTGAGGGTGTTTGAGCAGACTCAATAGGGTGAGGGTGTTTCAGCAGACTCAATGGGGTGAGGGTGTTTAGCAGACTCAATGGGGCGAGGGTGTTTAGCAGACTCAATGGGGTGAGGGTGTTTGAGCAGACTCAGTGGGGTGAGGGTGTTTGATCAGATTCAATGGGGTGAGGGTGTTAGAGCAGACTCAATAGGGTGAGGGTGTTTGAGCAGACTCAATGGGGTGAGGGTGTTTGATCAGACTCAATGGGGTGAGCGTGTTTGAGCACACTCAATGGGGTGAGGGTGTTTGTTATTCAGATGGTGTGACCTGCAGTCTGGGTATTAATTGCAAACAACCTTACCTAGACATCGCAAAAAAGTGGATGAAAAGTAAAAGAGAAATACTGCTTACTGCTGTGAGCAACTGGGGTGTGCCTAACATCCCTGTATCGCCTGCAGGGTTCACCCTGCTGCCTGCAGAGCCTCCACTTGCTGATGGATTGAATCCAGCCACTGCAATCCTTGTGACTTCAGCCTCAAGTGGCGATCTTGGCTTCGCCTGACTTGACTCGATGTTCCTCGCCCTGTCCACTGGCGTGTCCATGTTGTGGTTGCCCATGCGTGGAGCAACTTCGAATCGCGATTCGCCGACAGAGCTGCTAATGCTGTTCAGTTGACAAATGCCATTCCCAACACTTTGCAGACTAGTGCTGCTCACAGTGGTCGACCCATTAACTGCACTCAGTACCTGTAAGTGTGTGCCCTGGCTTGTCCTGCTCCGGTTGCTATGGTTACTGCGGTTGCTGCGGTGACTGCTGTGCCGGGACGATGGCCGACTGCCATCTTTCTTGCGCCGTTTTGCCAGTTTTTGCAGTGCCATCTGCCGGAGCCTCTCTGTGTCCATCTCAAGGACGGGCGACTTCTTTTTCTCTCTCTCTTTTTCCTAAAGCCATAAGAAATGTGTCAACGAAGTGGTGGAAAAATTTAGCAAGATTTAACAAAGACTTAACTAAAGATTTAAAACACAAATTTTGCAAACAATTAACAAGATCTATCAAAGATTTAGCAATAGTTAACAAATATTTAACAAGATGGAGAAGTGCACAAAGAAGTGGACAAAGAAGTGGACAAAGAAGTGCACAAAGTAGTGCACAAAGAAGTGCACAAAGAAGTGGACAAAGAAGTGGACAAAGAAGTGGACAAAGAAGTGGACAAAGAAGTGCGCAAAGAAGTGCGCAAAGAAGTGCGCAAAGAAGTGCGCAAAGAAGTGCGCAAAGAAGTGCGCAAAGAAGTGCGCAAAGAAGTGGGCAAAGAAGTGGGCAAAGAAGTGCGCAAAGAAGTGCGCAAAGAAGTGCGCAAAGAAGTGCGCAAAGAAGTGCGCAAAGAAGTGCGCAAAGAAGTGCGCAAAGAAGTGCGCAAAGAAGTGCACAAAGAAGTGCACAAAGAAGTGCACAAAGAAGTGCACAAAGAAGTGCACAAAGAAGTGCACAAAGAAGTGCACAAAGAAGTGCACAAAGAAGTGCACAAAGAAGTGCACAAAGAAGTGCACAAAGAAGTGCACAAAGAAGTGCACAAAGAAGTGCACAAAGAAGTGCACAAAGAAGTGCACAAAGAAGTGCACAAAGAAGTGCACAAAGAAGTGCACAAAGAAGTGCACAAAGAAGTGCACAAAGAAGTGGACAAAGAAGTGCACAAAGAAGTGCACAAAGAAGTGCACAAAGAAGTGCACAAAGAAGTGCACAAAGAAGTGCACAAAGAAGTGCACAAAGAAGTGCACAAAGAAGTGCACAAAGAAGTGCACAAAGAAGTGCACAAAGAAGTGCACAAAGAAGCCAACAACAGTCCAACAATAATTTCATCTATGTGTAATTTTTTGTTTTAAACATGTCCATGCTGCTAGCATTTACACAATCTGTAGATCATTTGTTTAATAAGATTTCCATCTAAGGCAAAGGCCCAGATGCCAGGTGGACATGGAAGCCATTAGCTTATCGAGAGTGCAACATTTTTAATCTACCAGGTATGTGTAATCTGCCCTTCTGAGATATGTGTCAACCTTGTTTTTACACATATTCACGCTGCTAGCAATCTGTAGATAATTTGTTCCATTCATTTATTTTCCTCTGTGAAAATGAGTACTTCCTGATATTCAATCTGCACTGATCGTTTACTAATGTTACCTCATGTCCTCTAGTTCTACTATCTATCTTGAGTGAGAAAAAATATTTCTATCAATATTTTCATACCCATTCAATATCTTAAAAACTTCAATTTGATATCCTCTTAACCACCTTGTCTCTAGAGTTGTTAAACCACATTCTTTCAGTTGTTCTTCATAACTAAGGTCTCTCAGTTCTAGAATCATTTTAGTTGCTCTCCTCTGTATTCCTTCAAACATATAATAATAATTAACTTCTATGGCGCCAATATACTCAGGAACCTGAGCTCAGGGACACGCAAAAGTCATTATTAGAACAATGGACATCAGAAGATTTATGGTGGAAATGCACTTTGGAATAAATATGTCTTGAGTTTTCTTTTTAAATAGCTATAGTTTCAGATGTTTTCAAAGTAATGGGGAGTCCATTCCAAACCCTAGGCGCAGAAACAGAGAAACCATGTCTACCCAAGTTAAGTTTTGTTTTAGGCACAATGAGTTGTTGTGAAACTGATGATCTGACTTGCCTAGGGATATTTGAAAGATGCAGGAGACTAGCCAAGTAGGGTGGTTGTTGTGTAGATAGAGCACGATATGTAAGAGTGGACAGCTTAAAATTAATTCAATAAGAAACTGGAAGCCAGTGTAACAGTTTAAGTAGTGGTAGTGATGGTGAAAACTGAGGCACCCTGAGAACTACACATGCCAGACAATTTTGTACTTATTGGAGTTTAGCCAAGTCTCTTTTAGCAATGCTATTTAGTAGTGAATATATCTTTCTCACAATATGGTCTCCAAGCTTGTATACAATAAAAACCTTCCCATCTACTACAACACACAGTCTTCTGTCAGTCAACCATTGTTCTATCCAGTCGATTATGCCATCCCTGATACCATGAGCTTTTAATTTAAGTAGTAATCTTTGAAGTGGCACTTTGTCAAAAGCTTTCTGAAATCTAAGTATATGATATCTCCTGGTGATCCCACGTCTGGCCACTTTTGATTTCTTCAAAAAAACAACATATTTGTTAAGCATGACCTCGCTTTTAGAAATCCATGTTGAGTTGGATTTAATAATTTATGCCTAACAAGGAAGTCCACTATATGGTTTTTGATTAACCTTTCTAAACACATGTATCACACAACACATGTATCACACAACACATGTATCACACAACACACATATCACAAAGCACATATCACACGTATCACACAACACACGTATCACACAACACGTATCACACAACACATGTATCACACAACACGTATCATACAATACATGTATCACACAACACACGTATCACACAACACACGTATCACACAACACACGTACCACACAGCACATGTACCACACAGCACATGTATCACACAGCACATGTATCAGACAGCACATGTATCACACAGCACATGTATCACACAGCGCATGTATTACACAGCACATGTATCACACAACACATGTAACACATATGCATTTGCATAAATCATTGCATGGTGGAAATAGTTCGCAATACAATGGTATATATATATAAATATTGCACAGCAAAAAATGCACAAAACCGATTTGATAATATAACTGCACTACGGTCTTAGAGCGATGTCACTGGGCAGTGACAGCCACCACTCATACATACATATATACATATACATACGTACACAAATCCTTTTCGGTACTCAGGCAAATCTGCCTATGTACCACTCTTGGCTTGCCTTAGTTTGGCGAGGGATTACCATAAACCCATTAGCCTAGAAGTGCAATATCACCAGCATGGAGCACAGCCCCAGCGCAACCATTCCTGGTGAGAAAAGCTGCTAAATGCCTTCTAATCTTGACTGTCTCCTACCTTGCCAGCGCTGACTGCCTCCTCCTCGTACGACATGCTCACAACAGCCAACATGAGGTTGATGAGGTAGAAGGAGCCAAAGAAGACGACAATGATGAAGAAGACGATGTTCCAAGGACCATTTGCTCGAATTATCTACAAACATTTCACATTGAGCATCAAGTGTCTGCACAACTATCACTGAGTGTTTCACCTGCTCTTTCCATTATTCTCAAATCAGTAGTAGCTTTAGTGGATGAAATGTCAGGTGGGCATCTTTTGTATGTTAAGTCTGTTTTTGTGCATTACCTTAATTTCATTAAGGTAATATTCAGATCCAAAATTACGAAATTATTAGTATGTGCTGTCTAAATAAATGGAGAATGTCTCAAGCTAGACCTCAATTGGCCCACACATGTTTGTCAATATGTTTCCTTTTAATATATATCATCCAAGTTATCTGTTTTGTAATAAATGTTGACCGTTTTCACACAAACTGACCACTTCAACTGATGGTGCAATGGTTTTGACACGCACACATGTAAGCAGTTTGCATGCATGCATGTTAGTGGAAATAAGCAATGTCTTATGATGCAGGATTACATCTATCAAATAGTGGTGCCATTAAAGTGGTGCCGCTAAAGTGGTGTCATTAAAGTGGTGCCGCTAAAGTGGTGCCTTTAAAGTGGTGCAGCTAATGTGGTGCCTTTAAAGTGGTGCAGTTAAAGTAGTGCCCTTAAAATGGTGCCATTAAAAAGATGCCATTACGATGGTGCAGCTAAGTGGTGCCATTAAAGTGATGCCGTTAAAGTGGTGCCGCTAAAGTGGTGCCATTAAAGTGGTGCAGCTAAAATGGTGCAATTAAAGTGGTGCTGTTAAAGTGGTGCAATTAAAGTGGTGCCCTTAAAGTGATGCCATTAAAAAGATGTCGTTAAGGTGGTGCAGTTAAGTGGTGCCGTTAAAGTTGTGCCAAAAAAGTGGTGCCGCTAGAGAGGTGCCGCTAAAGTGGTGCTGTTAAAGTGGTACTGTTAAAATGTGTCATCAAAGTGGTGTTATTAAGGTGGTGCACACCTGTAAATGATACGCAATGCGTCTGTCTGCTGGCTGGCTGACAAAATAATAGGGTCTAAGTGTGATCGGTTTTATTACAAAATCATGTCAAATATTGCAAATGTTACCTATTCCAACATCTTAACCACCCAGATATGTTTTAATGAACCATATTTAAACAATATATTTTGATCGATGTCTGTTTAATTTGAATGTTTCAGGGTGAAAAGCATGTTTATATGGCATGTGTGGCAATGTACTTCTACGGGTGTCAGTGATGTGCCCCATCACATGATCCCAGAATCCCTGACCCTAAGCAACTGTCCCCAGGTATTGGAAATTGTCGACTGCTATTTACAAATATATTGAATGGCAAGATTGATATTCATAATCAGCTAATGATGAAATGATATTAAAACAATTATGGTTCAATAAAACACATTTAGTCAACACACAGGTAGTTAAGAATAGATAAAGTTTATACTCTATAACATGATTTTATGGAAAAAAACTGTCAGACTTTGAACCTTTTGACTTTATGTGGTTGTTTGTTTGAAGTGGCTGTGTGTATATAGCATGATATCCAGTCATTAGGTCTGATCAGAATGCTTATAGGACAGAATTCAGCTGGGCCACAATAACCACACAAAAGTTATCAACACGTAATTTCCAGCACGGTATTTAGTCTAAAACGTATTTAAGAAAACATGGAAAAACACCTGATGTGTGCCAACTAAAATGGACGACACGTTATGACGCTTGTGGTGTGACTAAGATGGCAGTTTCAAGACTTCGGCCCTGACCTTGTTGTAGATGTCTTCCCAGAAGTCCAGTGTGATGAGTTGGAAAGAGTTGAGCATCGCCCAGCCAAAGTGATCGAAGTTGGTGTAGCCAAAGTTTGGGTTCTCTCCAAGGTTTGGGAGACAGGTGTAGTTTGCAGGGCAGCGACTGCAATAACACATGTAACACTACACTCAATTACAACATCTCATTTACAACATTACAGTACCTCAATGACAATATTGTAATTACAATATCGATATTCTTATATCAATATAACGATATCATTATTACAATACCATGGTTCCAATACCTCAATTACAATATCACAACTACAGTATGTCAATTACAATATCACAATTACAGTATCTCAATTACTACTGGTTGTAGTCACACAAGACATCGACTGAATAAATATATATATACATGTAAATATACATATATTATATATATATTATATGTAAATATGTATATGTATATATGTATATATATATATATATATATATATATATATATATATATATATATATATATATATATATACACAGATACACACAAACACATGCACACATATGCTATACTTCACCTTGTTGATGTATGTAGATCTGACACAGATAAACTTGTGCTACTCTCAGGTCTGTGTTTGTTATACGCACTAAACTTAGACACAGACTGAGCGACAGGCTGCATCAGTTCACTGTGATGATGGGAACAAAAGAGATCATCAATTACAAACAGATCCTCGTGGGATCATTCCTTAATCCATCCTCCTGCCCGCCCTGCTACTCAACCGAGTGGAGTGCTAGGGTCCAGAGCTGTCTGTCTCATGCTGGGTTTGATCTAGGTGATTAAGTAAGTGCTTCCTACACTCAAAAACATCACCTGTGTAGTCGAGGTGGGAATATTCTGCTTGATGCGATTGAAAAAATCTGTTAGTAATTTAAAATAAATGTATGATCAGGACACAAGAAGTATTCAAAATATTATAAAAAATACACCCCGAACCAATATTGCGCCAACATATGAAATATTAAAGCGAAACAAAAGTAATGGTTTTGGGGCTATGCACCTAAAAGATTGAAGTAAATTAATCATTTGCAACTACAATCATGAGTATATCATGCTAGTGGTTTACTATGAATTTGTTCAAGAAGTGGCAGGTGACCAGGACGGTGATGCTTGATGACTAAGCGATCAACAATGATCAGCATTTCTCGGAAATACCGACCAACAGGTATACACTGAAGCAACGCAAACTCTCGATCTACACTAGTAACCAAGTTATACCACCAGTGTTAAACAGTTACCTTTTTGTCTAGAGAAAACAATGCTTATAAGAACAGGTTCCTTGACATTTTTCCATGGCCCAGTTTTTTTTAAACGTACTATACACTCATTAGGTCGAATAATATATATGTAGTGGCAGTGATGGGTCCCTGTGTACGAAGACTGAAAATTAAATTTCATTTTATAAAAAAAAATGTAGCATTTGACGAGAACACAACTGCGGGTCTGTGACATGACAAAAATCAAAGTGCAAAGCTTTCATTAAAACAGAATCATAATTATGCAAACTGTATGGAACATTGTCTGACTGAGTTTTAGCACTGGTTTCAATGGGAGAGGGAATTGTATCCAGTAGACAAGTGACAGGAGTTGTTCAAAGCAGGTGTTCAATTTCAACCAAAGCAGTTTTAACCTGATTAACAACTTACTAGTGCTGAACTCTAAACTCAACTTTATCTATGTCCACTGTCAATTTGTTTTGACATTAACTCGAATACTGTAGTTTTGTTGTCTTTAAATAAAACTTGTTCTGTTGTGAAGATGCTTGACCTACTTAAGCACTCCTTTTGTGCATTGGACAACAGTAGGAGTGTTCCTCTCTCCCAGTCCCCTATATTGGAACCGTGCCCACCTTGGTCATTGAGAACAAAAGAACCATACTGGAACTGTGCCCACCTTGGTCATTTAGAACCAAGAATCATACTGGAACCGTGGCCACCATGGTCATTGAGAACCAAGAACCATACTGGAACCGTGGCCACCATGGTCATCGAGAACCAAGAACCATACTGGAACCGTGGCCACCATGGTCATTGAGAACCAAGAACCATACTGGAACTGTGGCCACCATGGTCATTGAGAACCAAGAACCATACTGGAACCGTGGCCACCATGGTCATTGAGAACCAAGAAACATACTGGAACTGTGGCCACCATGGTCATTGAGAACCAAGAACCATACTGAAACCGTGCCCACCATGGTCATTGAGAACAAAGAAACATACTGGAACCATGGCCACCATGGTCATTGAGAACCAAGAACTATACTGGAACTGTGGCCACCATGGTCACTGAGAACCAAGAAACATACTGGAATTGTGGCCACCATGGTCATTGAGAACCAAGAACTATACTGGAACTGTGGCCACCATGGTCATTGAGAACCAAGAAACATACTGGAATTGTGGCCACCATGGTCATTGAGAACCAAGAACCATACTGGAACTGTGGCCACCATGGTCATTGAGAACCAAGAACCATACTGGAATTGTGGCCACCATGGTCACTGAGAACCAAGAAACATACTGGAATTGTGGCCACCATGGTCATTGAGAACCAAGAACTATACTGGAACTGTGGCCACCATGGTCATTGAGAACCAAGAAACATACTGGAATTGTGGCCACCATGGTCATTGAGAACCAAGAACCATACTGGAACTGTGGCCACCATGGTCATTGAGAACCAAGAACTATACTGGAACTGTGGCCACCATGGTCACTGAGAACCAAGAAACATACTGGAATTGTGGCCACCATGGTCATTGAGAACCAAGAACTATACTGGAACTGTGGCCACCATGGTCATTGAGAACCAAGAAACATACTGGAATTGTGGCCACCATGGTCATTGAGAACCAAGAACCATACTGGAATTGTGGCCACCATGGTCATCGAGAACCAAGAACCATACTGGAACCGTGGCCACCATGGTCATTGAGAACCAAGAACTATACTGGAACTGTGGCCACCATGGTCATTGAGAACCAAGAACCATACTGGAACTGTGGCCACCATGGTCATTGAGAACCAAGAAACATACTGGAACTGTGGCCACCATGGTCATTGAGAACCAAGAACCATACTGAAACCGTGCCCACCATGGTCATTGAGAACAAAGAACCATACTGGAACCATGGCCACCATGGTCATTGAGAACCAAGAACTATACTGGAACTGTGGCCACCATGGTCACTGAGAACCAAGAAACATACTGGAATTGTGGCCACCATGGTCATTGAGAACCAAGAACCATACTGGAACTGTGGCCACCATGGTCATCGAGAACCAAGAACTATACTGGAATTGTGGCCACCATGGTCATTGAGAACCAAGAACCATACTGGAACTGTGGCCACCATGGTCACTGAGAACCAAGAACTATACTGGAACTGTGGCCACCATGGTCATTGAGAACCAAGAAACATACTGGAATTGTGGCCACCATGGTCATTGAGAACCAAGAACTATACTGGAATTGTGGCCACCATGGTCATTGAGAACCAAGAACCATACTGAAACCGTGCCCACCATGGTCATCAAGAACCAAGAACCATACTGGAACCGTGGCCACCATGGTCATTGAGAACCAAGAACCATACTGGAACCGTGGCCACCATGGTCATCGAGAACCAAGAATCACACTGGAACCGTGGCCACCATGGTCATTGAGAACCAAGAACCATACTGGAACTGTGGCCACCATGGTCATTGAGAACCAAGAACCATACTGGAACTGTGGCCACCATGGTCATTGAGAACCAAGAACCATACTGGAACCGTGGCCACCATGGTCACTGAGAACCAAGAAACATACTGGAACTGTGGCCACCATGGTCATTGAGAACCAAGAACCATACTGGAACCATGGCCACCATGGTCATTGAGAACCAAGAACCATACTGGAACCGTGGCCACCATGGTCACTGAGAACCAAGAACCATACTGAAACCGTGCCCACCATGGTCATTGAGAACCAAGAACCATACTGGAACCATGGCCATGGTCATTGAGAACCAAGAACCATACTGAAACCATGCCCACCATGGTCATCAAGAACCAAACCAAGAACCACACTGGAACCGCTATGACATTACAACTTATATGAATATGACAGGGGACATTTCTTTGTTGGTATTCTATGGCACCATGATACATTGCCGGAACATTTTCATAACTAATAGCTACTGAGGAAATTATTTAAACACCCTATTAAACGTATGTATATATTTATATATATACATATATATATACATATATATTAATTACTTATAAAATTATAATTATATATTAATTACTTATATTATATATATATATATATATATATACTGTATACAAGCTTGGAGACCATATCGTAAGAAGGATATAGATACGCTTGAACGCATACAAAGGAGAGCAACTAAAATGATTCCAGAACTTAGAGACCTTAGTTATGAAGAACGCCTGAAAGAATGTGGTTTAACAACTCTAGAGACAAGGAGGTTAAGAGGAGATCAGATTGAAGTTTTTAAGATATTGAATGGGTATGAAAATATTGATAGAAATATGTTTTTCTCACTCAAGAAGGATAGCAGAACTAGAGGACATGAGGTAAAATTAGTAAAGGATCAATGCAGATTGGACATCAGGAAGCACTCGTTCTCACAGAGGACAGTAAATGAATGGAACAAACTGTCTACAGATTGTGTAACTGCTAGCAGCGTGAATATGTTTAAAAACAAGGTTGACACATATATCAGGAGGGCGGGTTATAAGTAGGTGAACATTGTTGGACTCTCGATAAGCCAATGGCTTCCTTGTCCACTTGCCATCTGGGCCTTTGGCTTGGATGGCAAATCTTGTTAAATCTTGTTAAATATATATATATATATATATATATATATATATATATATATATATATATATATATATATATATATATATAGCTTAACTTAAATAATGTTATTAGTCATTAACAGTTTTATATATATTTGTTTTAATACTTTTTATGTAAAGTGCACTTTTTAATGAAATTGCGCTATATAAAAATAAAGTTATTATTACATAATATATATCTGGGTTGTTGTGTTCATGTATCCATGGTAGCGATGATGCAATAATGATGTTTTCTAACAGTAAGAATTGACAAGTGAAGAATGGGGGAGCTGAAGGAGGAGGTTGGTGTGAAAGAGTTTCAGGAGGAAACTAAGGAGTCACTTAAAGTGGGCTGGGCAATCTGGAACGAAGGAAAGGGGAAGCTCACCCCACCTCAGAAAAGGGGAAGCTCACCCTACTTCGGGAAAGGGGAAGCTCGCCCTACCTCGGGAAAGGGGAAGCTCACCCAACCTCTGGAAAGGGGAAGCTCATCCCACCTCAGGAGCGGACGTTACACACTGCAGTGTAGTAAATTATTACTTTCCAGCAGTATATACTTGAAGACTAGAACACTTGAAGGGAATGCTTAAGGAAGAAAGCGAATGCGCTTACAGTGGAGGGTAGAAGGAGAAGAGGTTGAGATTGGAGGATGCGTGAAGAGAGATTTGGCTGAATTCAGAGGGAAGTGGAAGAACAAGAGCTAGGTATAGGGGAGTGGAGTCAGGTGGTGGAGATAGAGAAAAAAGCAAACATTAAGGATCAGCATCGACACCAGCCTCATCCTAGACTCCACGGACCAGGAGGAGAGAGACGTATACAACAACGAAAGCAGTAAAACATGATTTTAAGGAGAAAATCTTGTAATCCAGATGGATTAGCAAGGTATTAAATTCAGTAATCTGTCAACAAATCTGGTGCTCCTAAATAATATTTTAATGTGGATTACAGCATTACAGAAATATGAGTTTAGATGTAAAAAAAACATAAGATACAGCAAAATTATATTGCTTACTACACAGAAGTCAAAAAGTGTTAACTGAATTGGTTATTTAAAAGCTCAATGAATAACTATTGACTATTCAAGCGTTGCAACATTCCACCATAGTGTTTCTGTGTGCATCTAGGCCAGGCCTGATCTACGCAAACCTCTTTGAAGTGCTTCGTTCTAGGCTGTGACTGACATTGACATTGGCCCAGGGATTAGACCAGTTTTGGGAAAAGGCATTACAAAAATGTTGTTGGTTGGTAAACTGGCGTCAACTAAAGTGGTGATCCAAATGGAGTTTTGTACGAACAGGTCTAATAATTAGTTCCGAAATCTAGGGTGCTTGGAATAACATATTAACATGAAGACAGAGCTGTGCAGGAGGCATACCACTGGAATACTTCAACAGTGCAACAGATAAAAACACCAACAAACCTGGATTCATGAATCTGGTTTGTGCCTAGCCACCGTGTGCATGGAGACAGGGTTGGGGTGAAGTACCAGTACTTGTACTTAAGTACACATTTGTCAGTACTTGATGTACTTGAGTACTTGATGTGTGAAAATGCAAACTACTTGTACTTGTACTTGTACTTGTACTTGAACTACAGTACATGGTAAATAGCAAGTACTTTTCAAGTGCTAAAGTGTAGAGCAGGAAAATTTTGTACATGATATTTTTTAAGGATTGTAGGGTCTGGGGTGTGAAAATAGTTTTGCTCATATCAAAAAGTCACATAAATTTGTGTTGCAAAACAAACATAGCAAAATATTGAAAAATATTACAACCATTAAAATAGGCCCATTTATATTTGAGTACTTGTACTTGTACTTGATATGTCAGTACTTGATGTACTTAAGTACTTTGTACATGAGTGAGTAATTGAACTGTTCTTGTACTTGATATTTATTTTGGGTGCTTGATGTACTTGAGTACTTGATCAACTGTACTTGACCCCAACCCTGCATGGAGATAGTCTTACCAACGTGGCTCCCCATGATGATTTTAGAGCAAACGTTTTTAAAAATATTTGCAAAAATGTTTGTACATCAAAATGTAGTAACTGTGTCATTTTATGATAGATGCACTACTGAGGGTTTATTAATTTTTTTTTTTATTTCATAAGTTCCAGTTGCTACTCACCCTGATCCAGTTGCGTTGCCACATATGACGTATTCCCCATCACTACTCAACAGCCACCATTCTGAAAGTGAACCCACATGACATTGATAATCTTCGCTGTCAATCTTCTTCAAAGACCAGTTGCCACGGACAAAGATGTTTAAAATCAAAAATTCCATAGGACAAAACATCTCAATGGTCCACACATAATCTAAGATAAAAAATGCGCATAAAATAAACATTAGAAAACAGCAAAACAAGTTCTCAAATATGGAAATGTCAAAAGTTACAAAACATCACTTCAATGGAATAATGTTGTTTGATTTGATAACAAAAGTGAGCTTCCACATATTCCAATATATACATAATTATCATGAAGACCATAACTCTAAATAATAACAAGAAAACAAATGCATATTTTATAGATAATATTATCAGGAAGTACTCATTCTCACAGAGGACTATAACTGAATAGAACAAATTATTTATTGATTGTCTAAATGCTAGCAGCGTGAATACGCTTAACAAATATCTCAGAAGGGCAGATTACACATAGATTAAACATTTTTTGACTCACAATAAGCGATTGACTTCCTTATCCACTTGCCTTCTGGGGTTTTTGCTTGGGATCGCAATCTTGTTAGATATTGCTTACTGGAGGATATATCTACATAAAACGGGGCAACATACTGGAGGATATATCTACATAAAACGGGGCAACATACTGGAGGATATATCTACATAAAACGGGGCAACATACTGGAGGATATATCTACATAAAACGGGGCAACATACTGGAGGATATATCTACATAAAACGGGGCAACATACTGGAGGATATATCTACATAAAACGGGGCAACATACTGGAGGATATATCTACATAAAACAGGGCAACAATGAAGTTTCGTCTCACCAGGGTCTTTCACGTATTCCAGATATTCGCTGTCAGACATGGTCTCTACCGGATCACGGACGCACTTCTGGCGCAGGACACCAATGTAGACTTGAATGGCAAACAACGCAAATATCATCATGCAGAAGAGGGTGAGTAGAATAACGTCAGTGAGCATGCGTAGTGACTTCAGTAACGCACCTATGATCGTCTTCAATCCTGCAACCACATAACAACATCATATAATCATCTTTGTCATGTTTGATACACAGATTCAAAGTTTCTTCAATCTGTTCAGAGACATTTAAGGTGGTATAATAGTAAACATAATATGTTGTTTCTCTGCAACAGTAATGATTAATTTAGAAATATCTACATAAGTATTGTTATTATACCATGTAT
Source organism: Lamellibrachia satsuma (assembly GCA_033239005.1). Classification (NCBI taxonomy): domain Eukaryota; kingdom Metazoa; phylum Annelida; class Polychaeta; order Sabellida; family Siboglinidae; genus Lamellibrachia; species Lamellibrachia satsuma. Next base: position 2,115,749 of record BSQZ01000047.1, on the reverse strand, counting down.
TATTAAATGTCTACATAATCGGAAACCAAACATTTTAGGCCTCCTTCTGATGTTTATCTATTCGCACAAAGCACATTAAAGGGGGGAGGACCGCATACTATTTTTGTAATGTCGGCTGCATGCGGTATATAACCATGGTTGCATCATGCAGTGCCGTGTGGTGAACTGCTATGGAACTATATTGTTTTGAATCGCATAACAGTTCACAGTGAGGCACTTGAGGTTGTTAACAAAACACAAAACTATAACATAATTATTGGATATAAATGTTTGTAAACGTATTATTTTGATGGTTATTAGTGTAAGTTCTAGATATAGTATTACATACACTGTGCCACAACACCATTACATTGATAAATTTTTTAAACTGGAAAATTATCAACATTTTATAGTAGTAATTCGGAGGGAGGGGGAGTCTGAGAATGAGTATGCTTTGTACGAATAGTTAAATGTCAACAACTGTGAATGGCCCCCTAGTATTACCCTAAAAAAATTGCCATAGCCCTACTTTACCAGGTGTACTTGTCTGACCATCATTTCACATGACAACTTTTACAATAGTAGTTCACTTTCAGCTATATTTTACGCATGGAAGATTTAAACTAATGAGTGGAGTATTACATCTCCTTACATATGCACAACATGTATATTATATTTACATACCAATGCAAATGTCTTCTATATGCAGGGTTGAAAAAATTAAGATTTTTTTTCATAAAGAAAATTGGATTTTTATATATATATATTTTTTTTATTTATTTGATTTTTTTTTTAATTTGGTTAATTAATTAATAAATTTTATATAGATGCTGATGTATTTATAAACTCTTTCAAACATGTTCTATTCAAATCTAGGTACTTGTCTTAACAAAGAGTACATGAGTTTTGCTTATATAAGACATTAGACAATGTCCACAAGGCCTCAACCCCTGTAGTTGCATATGTCTTGGAAAGGAAAGCTTGCTGTGTGTCTGTGGCTGTAGCAGTGCTAATTATTGTTTGCTGAGAGGGTGGATTAGCACATGTCCAGGTCTCTGTGTACTCTAAGGGTCTCTAACCAGACTGCAAACTGGTACAGCATTAAACAATTGTAGCCCAGACTGTCTTACTTGAGTCAACATACTGAATTGATAACAACTAGCACAAGCTCTAAGTGGACTTTAACTCAGGGTTTCTGACTTGAAAAGATAGTTCCTCTGGAAGACAACTTTGTGTGGCTTCACTGCATTCAGAAAGGGAACAGCTCAAACTTACACAATGTCATAAAATATTTGACTGTCAGGCTATCTGGTGTCAATACAGCTAGACAAGTGTGCATACTTTGTGCTTTTGTATTAAAAAACATACACAACTTTGTTGATCTTAATGCTTGTGAACAATTATTTGTGCTAAATTCATATAAATCAGCGAATAAAAAAATCAGAAAAAAAATATATATCAAAAATCAATGATTTTTTTGGAGTGATTTAAATCATGATTTAAATCAATGATTTAAATCAAATGATTTAAATCAAACAACCCTGTCCATATATGTAAACAAATTGTATTGTACACTTATACGCAAATCATAATATGTGTGATTTGATATTCACTCCTTTAGAAAACACTTAACGCAAATAAGACAGCAGGTTAATGAGACTTCTTGAACTGTTATGGACTCACACAGTGGTCCTAAAATCAGGCCAAGTCGCGGTTATATATAAATTCCCCTTGATACAATGTTAGTGTTCATAGATTAACTTGCCCAAGCAACACCAACCAGATACTTATTTCTACACCTCAGTGAACAAGAGCAAAGAAGCCTGGTGGCAGGAGATAAGTGTTCTTGCACAGGAGGTCTGTGGCTCAACCACACCCCTTTCTGTCTTCAGTACAAACACATGTTTACATGGAACAGAACAAAAACTACCTACAAGACAGCCTCAGAACACTGGCTCATGTTAGTTCAATAATCATACTCTTTTGTTCAGACTTGTTACCAAGATTCTACCTTCTTATACATACACACATATTATACATGTTTAATATCTGTATATATATATATATATATATATATATATATATATATATATATATATATATATATATATATATATATATATATATATATATATATATATATGTGTGTGTGTATATATAATATGACAACAAGGTAGATAAAACAAATCAAATACTACATATATATATATATATATATATATATATATATATATATATATATATATATATATATATATATATATATGAATATATATATATATATATGAATATATAATATGACAACAGGGTAGATAAAACAAATCAAATACTACATATTATATATACATACATACGTATGTACATACATATATAATATGTCTGTTGTATTTGATTTGCATGATCTGTCCTGTTGTCATATACATTAGGTGAATGGATGGTGAATTATCACATTCGAGTGCATTTTTATGTAATTTTGCAAAAATAGCCAGCATCAAAATGTGAACTAGTAATATATAGTCCCAATATAATGTTGGTTAAATTCTCATTATCATTGTTGCTTTTAAATTAACAATACAATCCAGTATCTGTTAAGATGTTTTTAAGGTACACAGTCTGTTTTTTATTATGAAATCATTTTATATAGTATAAACTATTTTTATTCTAACATCTTGTCCAAACGTGCTTTAATAAACCATAGTTTTTAAATAAAAAATTACTAGTATCTGTTTATGAATATCGACCCTGCTGTAAATATGATATTTTTGGGGGCGAAATATTATTTTTAAGCAAATAACAGTCAAATTGTATTAAATCACAGTGGTTAATGAAAACATAAGACTTTAGAATGGACATAGTTTATAGTATATAACATGAATTTACAAAGAAAATGATTAGACTCTGTTCCTTTAATACACATTTATTATAGAACAGATGGAGGTGTGCAACTTCCCAGAAGACAGCGAGGGGTACAACTTCCCAGAGGACAGTGAGGGGTACAACTTCCCAGAGGACAGCGAGGGGTACAACTTCCCAGAGGACAGCGAGGGGTACAACTTCCCAGAGGACAGTGAGGGGTACAACTTCCCAGAGGACAGTGAGGGGTACAACTTCCCAGAGGACAGCGAGGGGTACAACTTCCCAGAGGACAGTGAGGGGTACAACTTCCCAGAGGACAGTGAGGGGTACAACTTCCCAGAGGACAGTGAGGGGTACAACTTCCCAGAGGACAGTGAGGGATCAATATAGCCAGTGCATTTATTGTATTTGACCTATTAAGAGTACATGCCCTAATTAGCATACATCCCCTTTTTTAATCAGCAAGATCCATAATTATTGTAATTTGACTAGAGTGCAACAACTGAAAAGTGTCACCATCTGGTGTTAAACAGTTGACATCACTTTTCAGTTGTTCTACTCTAGTCACCAAATGACACCACTAGTGTTAAACCTTATTGTCTAGAGAAAACAATTTTGGTGTACGCTTATAAGAACAGATTCCTTGACCTTTTTTCATGACCCCATTTTTTTCAAGCGTACTGTACGGTTGTTATGTCGAATACAGTAAGTCAAGTAGGTCAAACGTTTTTGTGAGATAAGTTGAATAACGAGTGTTGCAGTGCATGTTAGAATGTTGCACTGAACCCTGTCCAGTGGTCCAATGTCGTACTGACCCCTGTCCAGTGGTCAAATGTCGCACTGACCCCTGTCCAGTGGTCCAATGTCGCACTGACCCCTGTCCAGTGGTCCAATGTCGCACTGAACCCTGTCCAGTGGTCCAATGTTGCACTGACCCCTGTCCAGTGGTCCAGACTCACCCTCCATGGAAACACTCCTATGATGACCACTATCAAGGGAGTTGTCCAATCAACACTGTCATCAATCATGTGGTTCTCCAATCATACAGCAGTTGATGGAAGAAATGTTTCTCAGTATGCTGACATGGTTGTAAGCCAGGCAGATAGCAAACTAAGTCCAGCATTAATGAATCTGCACAGAGCCAGATGGGTGAGTCCCCTGCTGTCCAGGTCCCCTGATGTCCTCTTGTTGTCCTGCCATAGCCTGCCTCAAGAGGTCAGACCACAGTTAGGCTTCTAAGTATTTTTACAAGTATTTTACTTCAGTGTTACTCCTTCCAAGAATTTCACTTATTTCACTAATTTGTTTAAATAAACTGATTGACTGATTGATTGTCCTCAAATTGTCAGTATTTCATCACAATGTACATTTATACAATTATATACAGTATAGTTGTAATCTGACCAGTTGTAATCTGACCTAAGTCACTGTAATCTGACCAGTTGTAATCCAACCTGAACCACTGTAATCTGACCATTGCAGTTGTAATCCAGGCCTGTATGCAGACACGTGCCTGGGCCTGTATTAAGGCCTGTATGGACCTGTATGCAGGTCTGTATACAGGCACGGAAACAGGCCTGAATTCAGGCCTGGACGAGGGCTTGGATGCAGGCCTGGATGTTGGCCTGCATATGGACTTGGATGCGGGCCTGGATGTGGGCCTGGATGCAGGCTTGGATGTGGGCCTGGGTGCGGCTTGGATGTGGGCCTGGATGTGGGCTTGGATGTGGGCCTGGATGCAGGCCTGCTGAACCAGGCACTTAGATTTGCACCCTGGGGATGCACAAAGGTTTTCTGCTCAGTCATGTTTCACAAGGTCAGAGTTGTGAAACTATCACTTGAAATGTCTTGTTAGTAAGACCATGTAAATATGTATAACGAGGTGCTGTGGGTTCTTGCTTGCATGCTGAGGTTGATTCTTCAATTGATTAAAGCTGCTTCCTGAACTGATTTAACCTATCGCAAATATGGTTCACTGGTGTCCAAATATGTAGTGTGTGAATAGTTTATGCAACATCTGCAGTTGATTTAATAAATCATCGAAAGAATTGACTTTAGTTGTTAAATCTGGTAAGGATTAGTGGATATCCAAAATGGTAAACACTGTGTGGGTCAATGCTGATCATTGGTGTGACCTCCATCCCCTCACCAATCATATAACAAAGTTACAAAATTTCGCCAAGGAAGAAAATTGTGATTTTTCAGCAATTCTGTTTTCACTTTCACCTGAACAAACATTAACTAATTTAATAATTTGTCTAATGATTTCACAAAAACTACATATAAAAGTTGCACGATTGAGTTGGCATGTTGCAGTGGATACTAGGTAGGTTTGTTTTTTTGTAAAATTAATTTGAAATCAAACTATCAAAAAAATCGAATTGATTAAGCACCTTTAACTTTCTATAGCAATGGCAGTTTTTGTAAGAGTCACTAAGCCAACATTGTTTTTGTCTTCTCTAGTTTCTGAACACAGTTCAGTCCTTAATGTCTAGTTCAGAATTTATTTTACTTCAGGGGTTCCCAGTTAATGGCAGATAAAAGAGCAAAAAATTTTGAGACAGCTACCATTTGCTTAATGTTGCACCCTTGAGATATTCTAATATCACATACAAACTTTCATTTTTCACTGATGATGAAACACAGAAGTGAGTTTTTCTAAAAATCGTGAAACCCTTCATATGTTGCTAACAAGCAACTAGAGATTCAAGTTTGTGTGCAGCACAGCAGAATTTTCTATTGGATTCGTGGAGCCAAAAAATGTGTGACTGCCATTCAACGTGCACTTGTGGTAGCAAACTTGTCAATCACCTGGTGTTCCTATGTACTTGGAAGATTGAAATTGGATGAAAAGTGGTTTAAAACCCAAAAAAAAGGTTTTTGTGAAAAAGGGTATGAAAAGTAGCTGTGAAGTCTCGCATTGCTGATAGAAGGAGCTGCAATGAAAGACTTAACAGTAGGGAACAATTTAAGACACAGTAAAATGAGATGCTGATTTACTCCCATAAAAACATATGTGTTCTGATCAAATCTTAGGTGGCCGTGATGAATCAGAAGTAAGAAACACTATGATAGAAACACTGCTTCCGAAGCAAACATTCACCAAGTACTACACCAGAGGCACTAGGTGGTGACATGTCTCTATTTTTGTAGTTTCTTCATCTGCTATGAACCTGCAAGTAAAATAATGATCTCTTATGGATACCGAACTAGAAATTTACTTTTGAAATAAGAAACAGAATGTGTTGAGCAACAAGATAACACAAGAACAATGGTGAAACAGCTGACTCAATGATCCACACAAAAACTGCCATAGAAAGTCAATCAATGATATTATTGATGAATCAACCACTTAAACATGCAAACAAAAACCCACAGCACTTCATTATAAATATTTAAAGTGTCTTATTAACAGCGCATTTTGAGTGATCATCTGCAAATAGTTTCACAACCTGCTAGTAGCAGTGACCATGGTAACCATTATATGACTGTTGATGTACTTTGTCCTCACAGTCAGACACACATGGGCTGGAAGGAACCTTTGACTGTTGAGGTACTTTGTCCTCACAGTCAGACACACATGGGCTGGAAGGAACCTTTGACTGTTGAGGTACTTTGTCCTCACAGTCAGACACACATGGGCTGGAAGGAACCTTTGACTGTTGAGGTACTTTGTCCTCACAGTCAGACACACATGGGCTGGAAGGAACCTTTGACTGTTGAGGTACTTTGTCCTCACAGTCAGACACACATGGGCTGGAAGGAACCTTTGACTGTTGAGGTACTTTGTCCTCACAGTCAGACACACATGGGCTGGAAGGAACCTTTGGCTAATGATTATATGATGACCACAACCAAGCTGACCATACCTATAGCTGACCAGAAGTAAGACAGCTAGACAGCAGGACAAATGATACAGAAGTCAATAACACAATCCCGAATGAAACACATTAAAGGTCCCTCCATAATAAGATTTTTGCAAGTCTCATTTCAAATTCATTTTGCTAAATATCAAGCCTACTTAGTGTCCGCTGCAACATACTAGCTGGTTTGTGCAACTTTTGTATACAGTTTTTTTGAAACCATCAGACAAACTATTAAATTACTTAATGTCTGGTCAAACATTAAGTGAAGTGAAAAAGGAAACTCTGAAAACTCACGAATGTCACCCTTGGTGAAATTTTGTAACTTTGTCATGTGATCGACAAGAAGATGGAAGTCACGCCCATTGACCTGTACAGTATTTACCATTTGGGATATCCACTATTTTGAGCCTTTCCAGACCTAATGAATAAAAGTAAATTCTTTCAATGATTTCAACAAAAATGTATTTTATTAAATCGACTGCGGATGTTGCATAAACTTTTCACACACTACATACCTGGACACCAATTAACCGGATTTGAGATTGGCTAAATCAATTGAGGATGAAGTTTTAAGAACACTTCACAATTACAAAAAGATCAATCACCCTATGGCAAATAGAGACTAAATGTTGGTCTGACCCCAGTGAAAATTTACAAAGCGCTGTGATTCCCTATCTGTGATCACTAAACAGAAATTTGTAGCTTTGGTGAAATAACAACCGAGCACAATGACAGCACTGAGGCAGTGCAGTCAAGCATGACCTTGGTGGTGATTAAGTGTGATCGAGGGGGCAGTGAAGTGTGAAAGGGGGGGAGTCTAGTGTGACTAAGCAGGCAGTCGAGTAGCAGGCGTTATATACAGTATCATGATTATGCTGAGAAGTATTCATTTAACCACACAGCAGTCAATATCTTTGTATTTGTTGGTGGTAACTTTACCGTTCAGGACAGCATCGTACACCAGGTGTTGACGGTGAAATAAGGGCGGCTCATAGTGGCTGAACATCCCTGGCCTCTTTACGCAGGAAGCCAGGGATCACAGCTCAAGCAGTACCATTAGATGAGATCCCTGGCCTCTTTACATAGGAAGCCACAGATCACAGCTCAAGCACTACTGTTAGATGAGATTCCTGGCCTCTTTACATAGGAAGCCAGGGATCACAGCTCAAGCACTATCTTTAGATGAGATCCTTGGCCTCTTAACATAGGAAGCCAGGGATCACAGCTCAAGCACTATCTTTAGATGAGATCCTTGGCCTCTTAACATAGGAAGCCACGGATCACAGCTCAAGCACTACTGTTAGATGAGATTCCTGGCCTCTTAACATAGGAAGCCAAGGATCACAGCTCAAGCACTATCTTTAGATGAGATCCTTGGCCTCTTAACATAGGAAGCCAGGGATCACAGCTCAAGCACTACCATTAGACTTCCAGGTGACTTGTTCAGTTGGTGGATCTCATCTCACTCAGTCATATAAATGAGACAGTGGCCTGGGGCGATCAGGGAGTAATCTGCACTACCCCCAGGACACAACAATGGAGTGTAAATTCTCATTAGTCTGCACTAGAGAATTGAAATACTATCGACATTTCCTGCGGTGGAATCATTTCTGTATATCTGCATTCCACCCCTGTCACAGCCCAGAGGTAATTATTACCTGTATGCTGGAGAAATTCCCCCATGCCACGTGTTCTCCCAGGTTGTATTTGACCCATGTGTGTCTCTGATTAGATTACCTGGAACGTCTCTGCAGGGCCCACAAAGCTAATTAACAGAATAAAAGACATGGTGTACCTGTGCGGGTGGCAGTTATGCCAATCATGTCATTCAATAGTTGGTATAAAATTTTAATTTATCAATTAAAGGTACAACGTCTTACATAAAAAGTATATCTATTCCAACATCTTGACCGGTCAAATGTGTTTTTATGAACCACAATTTTTTTTTATATAATTTTAACGTTATATGTTTAGTTCGAATGTTTCATGGTGAATATCATGTTCACATCACATGTGAAGCGAGACATATTTTTGCGGGTCCATCACATGATCCCATGACCTTAATAAACTTTGCCCACAGGCATTATATATATATATATATTCATCATGATTTTATAATAAAACCTTTCAGAGGTTGTCCCTTTAAGGATCAAGAGTTGATACAACAATGCTTCAACAAGATTGATTAAGTACTGCACTGGGTGTTATAATCTGACTGCCCTAGTGTGTGAGACATGTTGTGGTGCATAGTCTGGGTTAGTGCTGATTTATTGAAACAGCTCAAACCCGCTTATCCATACACAATTTATTTCAGTCATAGACGACACTTACATAGTGGCTGAATGAACAGAAAGACGCTGCAGAAAATTCATTTTTGCCACCTGAATAACAGTTTTTATAGGCAGAAGGATGAAAGCATGGATATAGTTGTCTGGGCCAGACCAACTGGGCAAACATTCTGTCATTGATAGATCTACAAAATGATGTTAACTCCACAGACTTGGTTCTAGGGGCTGTTTCTTGGTAAACATCCCAGGCACCTAACATGTCTGTATTGCAGTCTCGGTCATTCTGCCAAGTGCTTCTCAAAGCGCCCCCCCTCCCCCGACATACTGCTCTACTGACCTTTAGGTAAACACCATCAGGGATTGAATACCTTTTTGTATTAGACTAAATTATTTAAAGATGTGATCAAATTAAAAAACAATCAGACTCCGCGCATTAATATATGCTCTACTTACTTATGAATTAGTCTTACCAGGTGCATGATTTATGGTATAATTTTTTAAATTTTTTACTAAATTTTTTGTATGCATCTGACACCTGGCAGTTAACATCAGCATTTTAAACATGAAAACCTCTATCAAAGTTAAATTTTATAACTTCTATGGAATAAACTTAGCAATATATCAACATCTGTGAATCCTTCGGGCTGGCACTGTTGTCATGCATTTAATCGCAACTCGCCAGCACTTACCAGCACACGCCATCACAATTACACAATGGTGGATAATGATATGCGTGCAAAGCCTCATGGGAGGAAAAAACTACAAAGTTTAATGAAGGTGTCCAATGATTGCCAAACTCAATTGACAGCATCAGCCTGAACAGTGTGTATATGTTGGATACAATCATTTTTCAGGAATGGTCGACATACCATTCAAGTTGAATAATACATGTAGATGAGGTCAGATCATTAATTCACTTCCAGGTTCATGTTACACGAATAAAGTGCCAGTGGTTTTGACATGGTACCTACTTTGGAGGATTTCTTGCATCCTGAAAAATCTGTTTCTGATCAGGGAAAGGGACACATTTGTAGACTACGAAACTTCTGCTACGCACAGGATAAAATGTTGAGTTGCTGGTTGAAAGCATAAGCACGTATCAGTGATGGAAGGACCCCCCACCAGGTACGAAGACAGAATCTGGTTTGTTTGGGCAATAAATAACAGGATGCATCAATGAACTGTCACAGCCCTACAACATACAGTTGGTAACTGTCACAGCCCTACAACATACAGTTGGTAACTGTCACAGCCCTACAACATACAGTTGGTAACTGTCACAGCCCTACAACATACAGTTGGTAACTGTCACAGCCCTACAACATACAGTTGGTAACTGTCACAGCCCTATAACATACAGTTGGTAACTGTCACAGCCCTACAACATACAGTTGGTAACTGTCACAGCCCTACAACATACAGTTGGTAACTGTCACAGCCCTACAACATACAGTTGGTAACTGTCACAGCCCTACAACATACAGTTGGTAACTGTCACAACCCTACAACATACAGTTGGTAACTGTCACAGCCCTACAACATACAGTTGGTAACTGTCACAGCCCTACAACATACAGTTGGTAATCGTCCACTCACCAGGCACAATAGAGACTGTCCTCAGCGCTCGGAGCACCCGGAATGTTCTCAGGCCCGATATGTTTCCGAAAGCATCCTTGCTTCCAGTAGCAACTTCTATGAATAACGTTAAATACCTGAAACAGCAGTAACAAGTCAGACTGAACCTTTTCATTTAATTTATTTCAGTTCTAACAGGTCCATGGACTGGTAAAAGCTACTTGACTAAACAACAAGCATGATACACTGTATTATATAAATATGTACAGATATAAACATATAGCCATGTTGGCGGCAGTAGTAGTGGGCCATTTAATCAATAAAATGAAGCAATTCTTGTTTGAAAGTGATATTAATTTTAAAATCCACCAGGAGATTGTGTAAGGGTTAAATCACTGTAAGCTGCTTGGATATTATTTAAACTCTACTTTGCATGGCTCAATCAGATGGGAATTTGCACTCTCAGATATGATGCCAGCATACCAATGCTTAACCCACAAAGCCAGGCACTATTTTTATACAGCTCTCTGTGAAACAAACCAATGAGGAATAAAGCAACTGCCAACATTTTTCAAGGTAATGGGTGACTGTGGAACTGTAATTTATTATGACACTGAATGGGAGATAATAGATGAATACGTTCACATTTTCGTAAAAAGCTGCCTCCTCTTTTTGATTTTCCATTCGTCTCGTTCTTGACTCATTTCATGAAGCAGAACCTATCTTGTATGAACTACAACATGCTAGTGCATTTGTGTGCAAATTTGGTATTTAGTTATGATGAAATTATCGGACAAACTACTAAACTCTGCAAAAAAAGGCGACACACATTTTTTTGTGATCTCATCGTAGATATTCACTTTAGCAAGTTACTCGATCTCATGATCAAAGTCAATCCTTTCAATGATTTCAACAAGAGTATGCGCTCCTTCATTAAACTGACTGTACACGTTACTTAAATTATTCATATTATAGATTTGAACATTGATGAACCTGATTCACGATGGGAAAAGTCAACTGAAGAGACAGCAATTTTTAGCCCAACAGTGTTACACATCTGCCCCAGTTTTGGAACAGAATCTAAATGGCTGCAAAAAATTGTAGAACATGTAGTAGAGCTAGTGTTGATGATAGAACATGTAGTAGAGCTAGTGTTGATGGTAGAACATGTGGTAGAGCTAGTGTTGATGGTAGAACATGTAGTAGAGCAAGTGTTGATGGAAGAACATGTAGTAGAGCTAGAGTTGATGGAAGAACATGTAGTAGAGCTAGTGTTGATGGTAGAACATGTAGTAGAGCTAGAGTTGATGGAAGAACATGTAGTAGAGCTAGTGTTGATGGTAGAACATGTAGTAGAGCTAGAGTTGATGGTAGAACATGTAGTAGAGCTAGTGTTGATGGTAGAACATGTAGTAGAGCTAGTGTTGATGGTAGAACATGTAGTAGAGCAAGTGTTGACAGTAGAACATGTAGTGGAGCTAGTGTTGATGGTAGAACATGTAGTAGAGCTAGAGTTGATGGTAGAACATGTAGTAGAGCTAGTGTTGATGGTAGAACATGTAGTAGAGCTAGTGTTGATGGTAGAACATGTAGTAGAGCTAGTGTTGATGGTAGAACATGTAGTAGAGCTAGTGTTGATGGTAGAACATGTAATAGAGCTAGTGTTGATGGTAGAACATGTAGTAGAGCTAGTGTTGATGGTAGAACATGTAGTAGAGCTAGTGTTGATGGTAGAACATGTAGTAGAGCTAGTGTTGATGGTAGAACATGTAGTAGAGCTAGTGTTGATGGTAGAACATGTAGTAGAGCTAGTGTTGATGATAGAACATGTAGTAGAGCTAGTGTTGATAGTAGAACATGTAGTAGAGCTAGTGTTGATGGTAGAACATGTAGTAGAGCTAGTGAGTAGTGTTGACGGTAGAACATGTAGTAGAGCTAGTGTTGATGGTAGAACATGTAATAGAGCTAGTGTTGACAGTAGAACATGTAGTGGAGCTAGTGTTGATGGTAGAACATGTAGTAGAGCTAGAGTTGATATAACATGAAACTGTACGTACGCTGATATAATGACTAGGAAATCTAGCCAGTTCCATGCATCCCTCAGATATGTGTATTTGTAGATTATGAAGCCTCTTGCAGTGATTTTGATGATGGCTTCTATTGTGTATATGGCAAGGAAGACGTACCTGTAGAAGGAAACAGAGAGACAATTACTCATCACATCTGCATGGCAACCAGACTTGGGGTCAATTACATTATATCAACACCAATTCCAATTACACCTCAAAAATACCAATTCAAAGATACCAATTCAAAACTACCAATTCCAATTCTATATCAAAATAAATGTATGTAAGCAGAGCAATCACAGCATCCAATTTAGAGCAGCTTTATTTAAATTCTGCATGCTACGACACATTTCTTCATGCTATGATAGTACATAAATGGATAATGGCAAACAAATATAATATACACAACATATATTTTACTGATTATTTGTAGCCAACCATTTGAGTTAAAAAGTTACAAGGTGCAATTAAAAAAGTTAATGAAAAGTAATCGAAAATGCCAGTCATATGACATATTCCAATTCGACTACATCAAACAGCATCTGCAAGGATCAAGGCAAGGCAAGATTTCTTTTGGAAATCTGCAGCGGCTCAGCTCAGACCAGAGGCAGAGCTTAGCATCAAAAGTATTTTAGCAGAAATATAGCAAACAAGTTCGAGTTCGACCACAAAGCATGGCACAATACATTCGTTAGGCACTTCAACAAAATCCGTTGAGCAGATCGGCTCGCGCGGCGTGCCAAAAAATCGTGTCAGTTTATCTGCACCGGGGTTCTCCTTTTGTTTTACATCCTGTATTGTTGGCTGTTTCCGTTCATTTCTGTGACTTACAGCGGCAGATTGGACAATAGTAAGTTCCTTTTCATGATCGTCTGTATTTGATTAAATTGAAATACATCGATTAGATGACATGGGTGTATTTCTGGTGTAAGTTTAGCAGACAAAGCTATTTATGACTCCATCCATATGTTCGTGACTTCTTCTAGAGGTCTTAGTCTGTGTGCGAAATATTTTCCCGTTACACGAATGCACATGGGTGTTTTTGAGTTTCCCTAGTTTGTGAAATTTCACCCGATTTTGATTCTTGGAGTGGGAGAGCGAGATCGATTTAACCAAAATCATGACTTATTTACATTTCTATGATTTTAATTCATTACAAATAATACAAAGCCAATATCTGTTTGATATTTGTTTTGCAAAACAAATTTTATTAATGATTATTAGTAATAGTAAATTTTTTACTTTTTAATTTTGCATACCTATATTACTATACTACAGGTTGTATCAAGTAGTATATTTACATAATGCATACTGCATGTATTCTTGTCTAAAATAAAAGATCGATTGATATTGATTAAACTTGTTCAGCTTGGCTATGCTAAGTTAGTAGAATAATGAAATTATTATGTAATTTTTCAATGATTGAAAAAAAACTGAGCAAGAGATATTCTAACTCACTAGTTAATAATTAATTAATTGCTGTACTGAACCTGCAGTAAACTGTACATGCAGGAAATTACAAAATGTCAGGATATATAATAAATTGTGTTCTTTTTATGCAATAACTTTTTTTTACACAAAAAAACATTTAGCACTCTATATGGAACACCAACTAGTATATATTTCTCCAATAATTATTTTACCATAGTCACCATGCAAGACTATTTTTGTGTTCTTTGGCAGGGAAAGAAAGCCCAGGCTCTGCCAAAATTACACAAATATCTTCATAATCATGGAAGTTGAGGCTTTTTATTTAAATGTATTGGTCTGTTGAGATAGCATGCTGATTAGCCATTGTTGATTTATTAATTAAGTTACTATTAATGACAAATGACTAATGCATATTTATGACCCTACTTAATGTGTTTTGAAATTACACAAATATTTTCATAATGATGGAAGTTTGGCATAAAAAAGTGTTGACCTGTTGCGTTTGCACAATAATTAGCCAATATTTACTTATTAATTACATCAACAGGGTTATGAAATGACTGTGTGATGTATATTTTATGACCCTATTTAATGAATTTGTAAACCCTGAACAAATTATAGAGATGTCTTCATAATTATGGAAGTTATGGCCTTTTATCAAAAGGTGTCGGCCTGTTGAGTTTACGCATTATTAGCCAATATTGACTTATTAATTGCATCAATTGAGTTATAAATGAGTGTGTGATGTGTATTTATAACCCTGGTTAATGAATTTGTAAACCCTGAACAAGTTATACAAATATCTTTATAATCATGGAAAATATGGCCTTTTATAAAAAGGCGAACATTGGCCTGTTGAGTTTGCACATTAATTAGCCAATATTGACTTGCATCAGTTGAGTTATGAAATGAGTGTGTGGTGTATATTTATGACCCTGGTTAATGAGTTTGCAAACCCTGAACAAATTATACAAATATCTTCATAACCATGTAAGTTATGGACATGTGTCGGTCAGTTGACTTCATGCACTAATTAGCCTATATTGATTTATTAATTGAGTTACTCTTAATGACTGGATTATGCATATTTATGACCCTACTTAATGTGCTTGCAACTCATGAAAAAAATTATTAAAATATATGCAAAAATTAAAAAGTTATGCAATTTTAATCATATATTGAGTGAAAGAAAACAAAAAAATTTACCGTATTAAAATCGCAATATCTCTGGACCTAATAAAGATATATTAATAAAATAAGCAGTTTTTGGTTCCTTTACATATTAAAATTTAAATAATTTAAATCAATTGCCAATGTTCTATCATGATATCTAATTTTTCTTTGAAGTGCCTATACATTTGTCATACGATTTTATACTTGTCGTGTCTGATAAAAACAAAAAAGTGTACGTTATCACGATCGTTCCATTCCGCATTCGATACAAATACGTCGAATTAAAAACAAAAACGGGATACGGCCGTATTCCATCCCCAAAATCCGTACAATGTGGCATGTCTGTTTTTCTCAGAATTTTTCCAAAGCCAAAGAAAGCGACAAAGCCAATGGCGATTGCATGAACAATGTAGCATGTCTGTTTTTCTCAGAATTTTTCCAAAGCCAAAGAAAACGACAAAATCAATGGCGGTTGCATGAACAATGTAAAATACGCAGGGTCGTGCTTTGCTCATGTTCTTACCGGTTATTACACATTTCATGGACGTTCGCGTTCTGATTCCAACAAGTAGGAAACCGCGCATGGGATGACAGTGTAATACATGGTATGTATTTTTAATAGTGTGCACTTTAATATGATAATATCCGAAATTAAGAAAATCATATAAAAAAGATAACGATGACGTGATTGGATGCTCACGAAGAATGGCGATCTGGAAAAGTTATAGAGGTCTAGCCATGTCATATATAGGCCCTATGGCTATGACTCACAAGCGACGAACAATGACACTGCAAGGCTTGCGACGTAAACCGTTATAAGTTCAGAGAAATGTTTCAAATTATTTAAATGTAAATGCATTGTACAACAGTTTTTGAGAACGTTCTGCTAAAGTCTTGACAGTGAGGTTAGGCCTAATAACAGTGTGCTTTGCCTTTGTTCTTACTGTAGCGTTACCAGATTGCATATTAGTAGCATGTCCGTCTTCGAGGGAGTTCGGGGACTTCGAACGAAGCCCCCCTTTGGAGAAAAAAAGTGTTTAACTGTAATATTTTTTGGAAATCATCCCATAAATCCCCTGCTGGTTTGTACCCTCGAACGCCCCTCAAAACCCGGAGGCCGGGCCTGAATAGTTACATTTCATCACAGAAGCATACGCACATTGTTGGAATTTAATTTCTTTTAAATGTCCGATTTAGTGTCAGTGGTAATTTTTCGTAAAAAGCGCCCCGCCATTTCCCCCCAAACCCACCCCTGCCAGATGCGAGTTGAACAAAGAGCCACCGACCGAGATTGGCTTCAAAGCCCAGAATGTTACCCGTGGTAAAATTAAATATATAACAATGATATGTACGTGTGTGTCCTTTGCCGACAAAACAGTGGCCGCCAGGAGCGGATCCAGGGGGGTCTTATGGGTCTCAAGACCCCCACACCAGGCCATGAAGGGGGCCTACATCGGAACTAATGTCAATGTAAAGACTGAATTATTAGCAGCCGATTAATATTAACCCTTCTGTAAGTAGAACGGCACAATGTCATGTGTCGTCCCGCCCCCCCCTCTGGTTCGTAAGTAGAATGACATATGACTACGACTGGCTGAGACCCCCCCTGCCAACAAGTCTAGATTCGCCCCTAGCCGCGGTGACTGTATAATTAAACATCTGGCTACGTAGGCGTAATTATTGTTGCGCACTTCTTATTACAACGTTTGTCTTTAATGGCAGCTGATTGTTGTCATTTTGTCTGCGATTGTTGCCATCGCTACGTGGACGCTCTATGTGGACTCACTATCCCAACTCACCCCGAAAATGTCTCTACTAACATTTTTATAATAATTAGTTGATATTTGTACCCAATGTTTATCTGGTGTCCCCGCGTTGACTAATAAACATAAACGTTATTTTTAAACAGTGTGTTTCGAAGTATTGACAACAAAACAAAGCGGTGTGCACGTTAGGGAATTTCCTCTACACCCAATGCCCGTTTACGAACGCAACGTGTTTGAGGTATCAAATCACACCGATTGTGTAATCAAGGGCTATACCTTTAGAACAAGAACCGTGATTTCATTTGAGTGCAGCGCTATGTAACTTTAACTTACACTAATCTATGAATAAACTATGTTAGCTAATTAACATAGTTTATTCATAGAATAATGCAGATTTTACCCGATAAAGGGTATGTATATTTAGTTTAACTTTAAAATGGCATAATTTTACTTATCTTTAAAATGCGATCGCCATCCATAGAAAAGTGTAACATATTTCAGTCCGTCCAACTTGAAATGGGTATCTTCTAAAAATGTGTTTGTTTGTTTGGGGTAAAACTGAGTACCCAATACTCACTCTGCCGTGTCCTTGAATGCATACTCTGGCAGCGCAAGAAAGACACAGTTGATGAGGATTGTGGTGATGATGAAGTAATCGAAGTATTGGTTGGTGTATAACATAACGCTGGCGCGCCTCAGCGGGTTCCATGGAGACAGCACGAAGCACGACTTGGTCGCTGAGAACCGGTGGATGTATTTCTTCTTGAAGCGTTTAGTGATCACGACGAAACTCTGCAACAACAACAGGCGTTGGTGGAGCTGGTCTCTAGTTGTGGATAGCATTGTCGACAGATGTGACGAGCAATCTCAGTATAAAGTGGTTAGTTCAGTTTCTTAAAGACTAAGGGGTGTCGTGTAATGTTCTTAGGGTGTATATATATATATATATATATATATATATATATATATATATATATATATATATATATATATATATATATATATATATATATATATATATATATATATATATATATATATATATATATTATAACTTAAATAATTCCATAACTAAAACACGTACAGCGTTTGAATGTGTGTGTGTGTGCGTGCGTGTGTGTGTGCGTGCGTGCGTGTGTGCGTGTGTGCGTGTGTGCGTGCGTGCGTACGTGCGTGTGTCCAGTGAGCTTCTCTCCAATATAATTTTCTGTGGGGAGTTACTGAGCGCAAACGTTCAGTAGACACAACCAAGTTGAGATACAAGGATGTAATCAAGAGATATGAAAACTATGGCTGCCGAAGACCGATCTACATGTACAAGGGGCAGTTCTAAGGGCATATGGGGTTTTGGAAAATTATTAACAATTATTATTATTAATAACCATATATTCGAACTCCTAAAATGAAACACTTCCGTTAATTAACTCGAGCTCGCTGGTGTTTAGTCTCGTAATAGACATAACATGTTAAATGAGGATGAAAATGTAACATTATAACACAATCTTGAGAACATTTGTTTGAGCATAGAATTGGTTCTTGAAATGGGCGCGTCTACCCGCTGTTTCTTATACAACTAAATTAACGTTAAACGCAACAATAAGACTCCTTCAACATCACAACAAGCGTAAGACCGAAACGCCCATTATAAAGACTTCACAGTGGTGACGCAGCAGTTAACGTAATGCGATAATAATTACACAAACGGCCCAACGATCTGACGGACAGAGAATGAATCTTCAGAGGTCGATTACTGATAAGCTGTTAACCTATATGTGCCTGCGATATCAATGAAGAAATCCTCTGTAACATCTATCCTGTTTCGTTCGGATTACATTGGTATAACGGCCTATAGTGGACATGTCGTTAGCGGGTTAATCTATATACGTAAGGCTATTGCATTGAAAACACTTCACACGAAAGACGACGTCATGTTCACCAAACTAGCATGTTCTTATATGTATAAATGTAAAAAATTTAAATATGTGTATAACATATGCATAACACCCATTGTGACATATTGGGTGCAGTTTGTAATTCTATGTTATTGATGTTTCTATGAGAGAGTCTGAAGTCGTGTATTTTTATTTTAACTTAGACTGACTTATATTATGTTAGCTATTGCTTGATAATCAAATAAACACACAGTATATACGCGTACGATAAGTATATGCACAGCTGCGTGTTGCTTCGACTCGAGTCAATAGGAATGGGAATGCAGTTAATGGTGGGTAATGATTAAATATTGGTGACTACAATTTACAGGAAAACAGTTCATCAAATATTTTGTTGAGCTTATTGTAAATGTGATAAGGAGAAGGAGAATGATTGTCTCACTGTGAGAATGAGAATTTACCGCGGCCAAACAGTTGTCTTGTCCTAATAAAGATGGTGTTGGTGGAATTCCAAAGGAACACGTGCAGATGAAGCTGCTACTGGTAGGAGGCGAATATGCGACTCTCTGTCTAGAGACCCCATCATGCCAACGAAGTCCATCTGTATTGTAAGTACAGCCGTACTACGAACAACTCTTTGACTAGAGACCCCATCATGCCAACGAAGTCCATCTGTGCTGTAAGTACAGCCGTGGTTCGAACATTATTGGCTTCATTTTTGTCTTTCTATGGTAAGAAATACTGAATGACAACGCGAAAAATAAAATATCTGAAGATTGTTAGTTGATACAAAATATGATAGTACTGACTGCAGTCTGAGTCACTGTGGATGGACGCCGGTTTTGTTTACCTGTTTTGCCGGTCGTATTGCATGATCGAAGTTTATCTATAATTAATTTCAGTTTTATCAACATGTTATATTACACGTGTACGTGAATGTCTGATACATTGAGTGGTCGGTTTTAGTAATAAATAAACAGTGTGTATCTAAACATGGCTATTGTTTGTTGTTGGACAATGCTATGTGCAGCGGAAAGAAGACAACAGTGAAGCCAGCCGGGCATTCCGATTATAAGCTCTAAGCTATGAACACTTCAGTGGCATACGTTTAACATTTCAAGTGTTAAAATCCTTATCTTTTGCAGTATTAAAACTACGACACTTGCGAAGTGTTGGAATATAAACACTCAATTAACACTTTAAGAACATTGACTGTGGACACACATGGAAAGTGTTGTATGTAACTCTTTAAGTGTTGTTGTCAACACTAGTTTTTATAGTGTCTCATACAGTAGAACCTGCTTTGGGCGACATCTGTTTTGGGTAACCACCCGTTTTGGGCGACCGTCACCTTGTTTTTTTATAGCGTGCAGTGAGTTATCGCCGACAAACGAAGATTGATAGAAGATCAATGCGAGCATGTGATTTAAAGTGAGCCTTTGTCGACCATGACCTTGGGTTGGCTGCGGTGCGGAGAGCGTTACTGACGTCACCGGACCGTGCAATGGGGAAATCAACGACGCAGCATTACGATGCTGCGGTCCGACTCACATCGACTGCCAACTCGCGCTTTTTCGTCAGCGCATTACATTCGCTTCTCGATAGGTGATTAATTGTGTGTTTTCCAAGAAACCACGCCTCAAAACCGACGGTTATTTTAGTTTATTAATTATCTCCTCCGATGAGTGATCTAAATCAGCCAGTTGATTATTGTGTCTCTGGTGAGTTTTATAGATAAAGATCAGGTATGTGAGTCCACGACAGGTTACACATCTACCCCCTGGTTGTTGACACGAAACTCCCAAAATAGCTGACCACAGCTAAACTGGGATTGGTACGTGCGTGATGTCGACAGCCATTTATATAAAATATGTACAGAAAGGTGATCCAAACCAAAGACAAACAAAAGCGGGTGAAAACAAAAGGTGCACCTTAAACAGGAACTTGGTAAATGTACTCGTAATGATGGTGTGGAGAGCAGCAGGTGGTATGTTCTATGTGGATAGTGACCTGGGTATATTTACATGCATTAATGGTTGGAGTGACCTTGTTGGTGCATTAATGGTTGGAGTGACCTTGTTGGTTCATTAATGGTTGGAGTGACCTTGTTGGTGCATTTAAGCGGGCGTTGTATTATATGTGAGATATGTGGCATGATGGACACATGATAGATTTTTGGTGTTAACTGTACGACAATGGGTTTTGTAGAACACGGATACTTATTAGATGAGGCGACGCGTGTGGTGTGAGTCTCAGTTGAGTTGACTGTTACGAGGTATGACGTACATGTTTTCTTTCCGGTAGTCAGAAGATAAGTACTTTAAACGACACAGAAACGTAAACATGCCACGCGTGTCTATGATTTTTAGGGAACGACTGGATCGAATGACCCGGGAAACAGGCAGAACGGACAAAAGGGGTTGTAGTGTCTCTTCCGAAACACGCAGGTAAAGTGGGGTGAACGAAGTTGCCCCGAAACAGGAGCAGTGGACTCGAACCCCGGTCCCCTGTTCATTGACACTGCGGAGCTCTAACCGCCGAGCCACTGCGTTGCTTTGGCGAATAAACAGAAGCGAACTGATGCTAAGTTCGCGTGTCTTACAGGTTCTTGAGTATTTCACTCAACCTTTCTTAAATAATCACATTGCCTAAGACGATGACGTGATGTGCGCTTATTTCTCAAATGATTTGTAGTTCTTTTACTGTTCGTACAAGACGGTCTTTGATGTGTTGGTTTAGTCCGGACAATGTTACAATGTAACAATATAACAAAGTAACACTAAGATCACACGGGCCATTGAATCGGTTACAAATGACTTAGCTAATGTTTATCATCGATTTACTCGATACGAATTATATATATATATATATATATATATATATATATATATATATATATATATATATATATATATATATATATATATATATATATATATATATATATATATATATATATATATATATATATATATATATATATATATATATATATATATATATATATATATATATATATATATATATATATATATATATATATATATATATATATATATATATATATATAGCACAACGAACATCCATATAAACATGCATTCAAGGTCCGTCGCTATGTCTTTCTTCGACTGATTTTTCTTTACTTCGTTCGACTAATTTTTCGTAACTAAACATTCTACCAAACAAATCAGCTGATAACATCTCCACACATTAATCATATTTGACTTTATCATTCTTATTCTTCTATAGTCCAACAAATCGTCATGTCAACTTAATTTAGCGAACTATTTGGCCAATTCATGGTGTGTTTCACTATCGCCACGAATAACTCGTGATATGCAACCTTTTAGATATATAAAGGTCGATATATAAACGTCTACATATGTCTTAAACATTTGTTGCTGTCGTTGTAGAGTCATTTCGCGAAAAATCAAACCTATTAGTTTGATGAAATCATCGAACAAACTATTAAATATTTTGACCGCATCCGGTCAAAATTGAACGGAGATAGGGCAAATGTGGTCCGACTGTATATCCTATGACCTATGACCTATGACCTAATGCTATTCACACTTTCGTAAATTGATCAGAGTCAATTATGTTGATGTCTTACCAAAAAGTATTATTAAACGACTGCGCGTATTAATTTTTTCACGTACTACAGATTTGAATATCAACTAACCTGATTCGCGACGGAATAAATTAATTAAGGAGGGAGCTTTAGTAACGAATAAAATGTTAAAATACTCTTTAGGGCTAGTGGGTTCTTCAAATAAAACACAGTTGTAGCACAGGCTGCACCTTAATGACAACCCAATTCCTGGTAAATATCGCGAATCGCTGTTGTTAATAATCATCTTCGTTTAGTAGCCCCAAGGTCACGCACAGCCAGATCAATGATAAGTAGACGCAAGCAACAGTGCCCCGCGGGAATACATCATTTATCGGTTTTGTCCACCATTAGCGCCGTTGTCATCTCATAACCACAAAGGACCCACGACATGCTGTCATCATTATCCAATCGTCACCGCCACGGGCTTTCCCTACAGCAGTACCACGGGCAGGTCGACATGTTTAAAATGAAGCGCTGTTTAGTCAGTTGCTGCGTTAACCAGTGGGATTACTCGTTGGAATTGACGAGGCCTGCACCTGATTTACAATTTACGAATCCCAGTAGTTCCCGTGTAATTCGATCCAGTGGTTCCCGAAAAGTCATAAACACGCGTGGTATGGTTTTTGAGTTATTTCTAATGCTCCGTTGTCTGGTCGCCAGACGACGATACACCTATTTCCTGACGACAGGCAAGGAAATCTGGAAGTCAGCAAATCCCACTGCATTTCCAAGACGGGAGCTTACGATTAAATGGATGAATGTTAACTATGCCTGTGTTAATAATATTGGTCGAAATAAAAGCCGAGTTGCTCGTGGTATTTACCAGTTTTTGTTTTCAAAATAAATCCCGTCTATTGTACTCAGAGACTGAACAATATGGTAGCCTAGAAACAAGATCGGAGTGTTTAATCATTAAGAAATAAGTTTTATAGGTTACCATGATCTGTGAATACACATTTGGATGCTGCGATTGTTTGCTCAAACAGAAAGTAACAAAAGACTGCGCTTACTAAGGTAGCGCAATAATGGAAGTACACTGTGGGACGACAGGCTGACGAATAGATCATGTATTCTCGCTAGCCGGCGGTAGTGTTACTACTGCCCCTGGCATCTATTCTGCACACTGTACGGGTGTACGCCAAATCATTTTTACTTAAATCTAGATATCTAGGCATTTATGTGTAAAATACGGCCCCGCCTCAATTTCGCCGTTACTAACATGTAATAGAAATCATAGACATCATATAGAAATAGACATGTATAGAAATCATGCACAATGTGTGTTCAATGCAACATTATCTAAGGAACATGTAAATCATTACCCATGTTGTGCGTAAAAACACATTTACTAACTTTTGTTCGATGCTAGAATTCGCATATTTAACTTGCTTTGAGAACCATATTGAGAATAGACGGGGCAAGATGGCGCTCAAAACAAATTGGCTTGCCGTAACAACAGATCTGACTGTGGATCATCCCCGATAGTTGGCTTGCCGTAACAACAGATCTGACTGTGGATCATCCCTGATAGTTGACTTGCCAAAAACTTATCTGACGGTGGATCATCCCGATAGTTGGCTTGCCGTAACAACTGATCTGACCGTGTGTTTTCGCTGTGATCCACCGACACGGTCCATCTTGGATCTTTGTCTCGGAGGTACAACCTTGCTTGTTGCTTGGTTGTCGTGGATATGTCAGATTGGAATCAGGCATCATGTTCCTGAATTGTTCTAGACGAAAATTAACCAGCAACGTTTCTTACCAATTGTATTTTGTTCAAGACGAGCACTAGACACATTTCAGGAAACCCCCTAGACGAAAAGGTCCAGTTGTAACCATATTATTCTTCTGATTGACATTTCAAAGACGTGATGACACCATACTGATTTATTGCTTGGCTTCTAGACGTTTCTTGTGTACGATTTCCAAAACCATGTCGTATAAAACAAGAAGAAGAAATAATTCAAGTAAAGTTATTTACATGTAGATATTTTGCAACCACTGATGCTACAAAACAAGGAATTTGTTTACCAAATATGTGTAGCGCTGTGGAGCAAAACTACAACATAACTACATATATATATATATATATATATATATATATATATATATATATATATATCTTTATGTAAGCGGGTAAACCTCCAAACGCGTGAAACAATCATATGCAGAGTTCGCGCATTTTATAAGAAACTACCATATTCAAAACAACTCCAAATGGCGACGAGTTCGACTTTAAATATTGCTGGTAGCGTCATTATCTACTCAATGAGTAACATAAATTCGTGTGGCATTGCTTTGAGTTTTTTCAGTAATTTATTCGCGTGCCGTAGTATAGTATAGTGAACGCATAATAAATAGTTAATCATATCTACCACATATGTGCAGTTATATGTAGCCCGTTTGAGAACAACACAGGTCTTCTTCGTCTTCCATAGATGATGGACTGCTTGTTGTTGTCACCCTAACACCAGTGACGATTTTACACGACAATCTATTACATTGTGTTGACTTTTATATCAGCAACATTAATGAGGTATGTCCTCTAATATTGTGTGAAACATGCGTATCTTATCAATGGTTTGACAACGGTTCCATAGGTGGTCATGTTACGGTGACGTACTTTACGTGATCGGATCTAAATGTAAGTATGCCACAGTGACTACTGTGTCAACCATGAAGCGTTGTCTTCTGTCAAGTCCTACCTGCGGATATTCGGGCGTCAGTTGGATGTCTGGACATTGCAGACCGCACCATCTAGTGCTGCGCTCCTGGTAGAGATGGTCGAGTTTTAACTCCTGCCCGTCAGCCGAGGGCGCCATGGCGATATTCTCTAGCTCCGGTCGTATTTAGGGAAGAAAATCCCACAAGCGACTGGCACGTCCATCCAAGAAGCGCCTTCAGTGGGCAGTTGGAGAATCCAGAGTCTGGCACATTGCGTTCTGCACAGACTATATCGTAATGTCGAGGACGTGTGATCTTATCGCTTATGATTGCGTAAATATATCATATATACATATATGTATTTGCACTGTGTAGTCTTCCGGTTATGCTAATTACTACAGTTAGTCTTCATGGAAATGCGATAAGACCACCAGTTATGGGGCAGTGTCGACTTTACCAGACATGTGCGAATATTCCCACTCGAAGCAAAGTCGGATGTAGTCTCCCCTCTCGATGTGACAATCGCCGCGATCGCCTTGCATCTGTGCGAATAGTGAACTGGACGGGCACGAAGTAATTCCCCACAAAGAAATCACCTCTTCGTTGCGATATCCACAACTCTCGCTGTTTCGAAATGCATTAGTGCAGCGCGAATTTCACTCTCAACACCGATGTGTCTGCCCCGACTGGAGCGGTCGTCAACAACAGCGGAACATCATATTGTTAGCGGAATCTCGCTGGCGCCAGCGCCGCGTGTCAGCTAGAGCGGAGTAGCGTGGCTCTTATGAACATCCCGTCAGTGCACGGAAACTTGGCAAGAAGAGAACGCCAGGAGAGAGCGACGCTCATAGAAATCGATACGGGTCGGATTGGCGTGCTCTGGGCGACGACTTGCGCATAGGCCGCCAATTTGGCCCGGCTACAGTCATCCGTCTTACGTTGGATCGTCGTTCTTGCTCTATGCATCTTCCAAATGTACCACGTCGGTTCGTTTTATCGTATACTAATGTTAAAGTGGCCTCCCCATATAAGGCTTCCCGATGAATTTTTAAATACCAATTCTGCCCCGCCCTGTTGGTCACCCACCATGGAACAACTTGGCCAATATGTTTCACGTAGCGAGAGTCCATCGTACATAGTTTAACAAAACTATAAATTATATATATTTCAACATCTTGAGAGCCCAAATGTGTTTTAATGAACCACATTGCAACATTATTAGTTGACCATTATCTGTTTATGAGTCGTTCGGTACACTCAAGAACAGCTACGGGTCGAAGTTACCTGTTTATGAGTCGTTCGGTACACTCAAGAACAGCTACGGGTCGAAGTTACCTGTTTATGAGTCGTTCGATACATCCAAGAACAGCTACAGGTCGAAGTTACCTGTTTATGAGTCGTTCGGTACACCCAAGAACAGCTACGGGTCGAAGTTACCTGTTTATGAGTCGTTCGGTACACCCAAGAACAGCTACGGGTCGAAGTTACCTGTTTATGAGTCGTTCGGTACACCCAAGAACAGCTACGGGTCGAAGTTACCTGTTTATGAGTCGTTCGGTACACCCAAGAACAGCTACGGGTCGAAGTTACCTGTTTATGAGTCGTTCGGTACACCCAAGAACAGCTACGGGTCGAAGTTACCTGTTTATGAGTCGTTCGGTACACCCAAGAACAGCTACGGGTCGAAGTTACCTGTTTATGAGTCGTTCGGTACACCCAAGAACAGCTACGGGTCGAAGTTACCTGTTTATGAGTCGTTCGGTACACCCAAGAACAGCTACGGGTCGAAGTTACGTTTATGAGTCGTTCGGTACACCCAAGAACAGCTACGGGTCGAAGTTACCCGTTTATGAGTCGTTCGGTACACCCAAGAACAGCTACGGGTCGAAGTTACCTGTTTATGAGTCGTTCGGTACACTCTAGAACAGCTACGGGTTGAAGTAAAAATTAATTGGAAATATTCAATTCAATAGTTCAATTCCGGAATGGGAACTAGAATTGAAAGATTTTGAGCAAGCGAAATTGGAAGTGGAATTGAAAGATGAGCAAGTTGAATTGGAAGTGGGTGTGAAAGAAAAGGAATTGAACCTCATTTTCTTGTTCGGTATAAATAATATACGTAATGATACTTTGAATCTTTCACATAAAGAATCGATCTGAAGATATAGGCGATATAAAAATAACATAAGAAGCTTGTTATGTTATGTTTAATATTGCCAACGGGAGGTAGGTATACAAATCAAACTTTTCTAATGGGAAGTAGATGTACAAATCAAACTATTCTAGTGCCCTCCCTGATATAGTCATGAATAGAACAGATGGTGGTTCCTTACTGGCAACAACTGCCTTTACTTGAATAGCTTGGCAGCCAAGATTCAAACAACAAGGCTCTTGAAGACAATGGATACAAATTTCACTGTGCAATCTGGCTTGTGCTGCCCCTACCTGTCCACAGACAGCAGATATGTCATATCACCATACTCACGCACGCACGCACGCACGCACGCACGCACGCACGCACGCACGCACGCACGCACGCACGCACACACACACTGAAACAATAACAATAGGCCTACTATAATGCTACTAAGTGGCTTGATGTGTGCGAGTGTAAATTAGGAATTGTTTTAATTGGACTTCAGTCCTGCTGTGAACAAAGTGCATCGAGGTGAGGCGGTCACTTCAGGCGGTCACATGCGATGGGCATATCATTACATCCGTGAAATTACGTTACTTGATATTCGGACCGGAATTCAAATTAAACGGATCACGGTAAAAATATATTCAAACAAATTGTGGTTCATTAAAACAGATTTGGGCGGTCAATGAGTTACACTATCGGTCAAACTTGTATCAAACGGCCGCTGAAAGGATAGTCAAAATGTAGTATCTTTGATATTACCAATATCTTCTCTTTCTACAGGTTGCATCTTAACACAGATGGTACACCGTGAACAGTTACTGTGGTCATTAATAACATGACTCTTAAACATGACTCTTAATGCAGGTGGTGGCTTGGGGAGATTTGACTACTAGTATATAACATTAGTTTACGATAAAACGAACATACTTTGTGCCTTTGACGTTCGATGTGCCCCGGTATAAGTGTCCAGGGAAAACGGCGTAAAATCCGCCTTGGTGATTTATTGACTGCTTCCGACTTCCGGGTCACAATCTTCACAAATCGCATTCGTTTTACTTAAATCTTAACTTAATTCTAATACACGATGTGGGTAAAGTAAAATTACAAAACGGTTCTCATGAACAATAACAATACGCAATTATAGAAGGAATAATATGCGATTCACATAATGCGCACAGCCTATCCGATAGAAACCTAACCCGTAACCATTAAGCCGTAGCACTGACCCTAACGCCATATCCCGCACCTTAGGCTTTTGACAGATACACACTCGACTATGGTGGTGCACTATGGTGGTGTACTATGGTGGTGTACTATGGTGGTGTACTATGGTGGTGTACACGTGAGTGCGAAAGGGTGTAACTCTGGGGAACGAAAGATCGAATTAATTAATTGATAACTGATTGATAAAACGCTAAGTTTTGCAATATTGGTTTCATGTGTGAATGAAGGAGTAAATGTGTTTTATAGGCGATGTGTGTGTGTGTGTGTGTGTGTGTGTGTGTGTGTGCGTGCGTGCGTGCGTTCGTGTGTGCGTGCGTGCGTGCGTGCCTGCGTGCGTGCCTGCGTTCGTGTGTGCCTAAACGGTCTCTCGTCGCCATTCCTGAACATTCGAGACGGTGACGGTTGTCTCCACACAGGCGACAAGCTGCCACGACATGAGTGCGACGTCCTGCCGACCAGTACGCCTGTCTTGTCACGTTGTCACGTACACGTCTCGAGGTGACAATGACGAAACTGAACGGTACGCGCAGCCGACGCATTAGGGCGCACGGATTGACGGTTTTAAGCTCCCGGGAAACCGTGGGCAACGTCTGGTGCTTGACTGATAAACGCCATTTAAATGACGCGTCTCTTGTGTTTTTTTACTCAACGCCGGCACGGGCTCGGTTTGCTTACATTATCTCGCCATCTCGCGACCAACTAATTAATGCAGGTTGTTCGTAATTAAAACACAGCATGGACTACACAACGTATTCGCCTTAATTACGTGTGACGAGAAGAAACAACCAGCGTGGTTGGTAGGCCGATGGTGGGCAACGATGTATCGACCTTAACGAAGGCTGTGTTAAGCCCATCATATGAGACTGGAGATTGTTTTGTTGACGAGTTGCGGTACCACGTCTACGTGCGGATACAACGAAGAGAAAAACAAGTGCACTCGTTCGACGGTTTCACGACCGGGTCATCGTTCCTTGTTGACGGACAAGGAGAACTATGATAACAACTAATCCATAGACATTTCTATTGCATTAATGTGAGGTTGGAAGATCTTTTAAGACATACAATAAAGCATGACATGGTAGTCGAGCCCGGCAGAACTTCCCATTTATGCTCGCAGTGGAATGTTTTTAAGTTGAATACAGCCTAACCCATGTCTACAAGACGAGTTCCAAGATGAATACTCCAATATGTCTCTATAGCTAAGACAGAAGTACAGTTGGCGTCTGAGACTTATCAATATCGAAACATAACTGCTGACATCACGGACGTAGAATTAGTGAGTACTACTTGTGCCACGCATGTCTATCAACACTTGACTGACAGCTAAATTAGAACACTTACATACAGGGGAAATTAATCTGAGATGTGCCGCTACGTGGAGGAGCAAGTCAAGGCAGACCAGCCTGGAGCCCTGAGAGCGGCATACGGGAATGAGCGTCATAGGTGTCTGGAGAAAGATGGTCGGAGCCAGTAGAGTTCGGTCACAGTGGCCAACTTGAGTGAGTGAGTGATATCTCTACACGCCAATGTAACGAAATGACAGCTTTTGTGGCGATGGTCCGCGGCTCAAAACAATGAGACGTCAAGGCCACGTGTATGACTTGTGTTAATATGGTGCTAACCTACCGTACTTGTGCATCTAAAACACGTTACAATTCATCCCCCGGCACACCTGTTCACTCCAACGGGAACTATATGTATCTGATGAAGTATTCTGTTACGCTGCAAATATATAGAAGCTATGCGTTCTTCCAATCCTATCTATGTAAACTGGACCAACGTGGACTGAACGAAGTTGTCCAGGCTTTAAAGAATGTTAAGATGATCGACCCATGTCCGCTTGATATGGAATCCGATCCTTCGCCCCTGTGCAACACTTTACACGGTAAAATCACATGTGCAATACAACTTATTTGTTTTAACTGTGTATTTCTTCCAAGAGCACAGTCTAACTGAAAAGATACTATAACAACGCAGTGATGTTGCAAAGTACCAGTCATATACCCTGTCACAATCTCACAAACACTTCTCCGTGGGTTGTATACCCTGTCATAATCTCACAATTGTTTGTTTTACGGGTCGCCATTTTGATGCGCTGTTCTCGTTCACGATGAAAGCACGCGCGAAAAAGTGTGAAGTCACTTGATAGCAAAGAAATACAGTGGAATCCCACATTTAAGATCACCCACAAAATCAGAGTAGATGGGTGGTCTTTCATGAGGGATTGGACTAGGTTTTGTGTGTATCATTATCCGGCCTATAAAGTCATTTGCTGTCAAGAGCAAATCTGCTGCTAGAATGAAGGGGTGTGGCAGGAAATGGGACGTGGGTAATTGGTCCTACAAACTGGTAGGAGTTGGGAGGTTGGCCCCCAAAGCATGTGGGAGGTTCAGACCCCTGCCACACCGCCCCCCTCTAGAATGGTCTCGTGTGCAACATATGTATCGATTTTACTGTTACTTTAGAAAATTGCAAAAAGGCGGAACATTTTGTCCCAAAAGCGGAATAGAGGGACCAGGGAAAAAGAGGCATTTCTCGCCCAAAAGCGATCAGCCTTTTTATATTCATTATTTAAATAATGTCTAAATACGTTAAATAACAACGAAATTCTTTTAGAAAACGACGAAAGTTGGCTGGAGGAGGGCGTATCCCGCTTTTCGTGAGCACTTTCCCGCTTTTTCATTAGCAGATGTTGACACCTATGACTACGTCACGGAAACTTTCTAGCTCAGTCTCAATATGTTCCATTTAGCCTACAATATAAGCCTGTAGCGGGAGTCCAATCCACAGCAAGAAACCGAAAGGAACAGAACAAAACAACGTCGTTATCATCGCATTTACCGGCAGTGATGAGTGGTGGGATGAAGGCGGAAGGTGTCACGGGTTCTCAACTTGCTGCACCGCGACGCGTAGCGACTGCATCGTGTGCTCGTGCTGCCATCTGAAGGAGTGGATTGAATGAAGTGTATGTGAGGCTGTTCGCGATGCTCAGGAGATAGCACCCGCCAGAATCCGCGCCAATAGTGTAGTCGTAGACCATTGAAATAATAATAATATGAAGCATATGAAGAAGAAGAATAACAAAACTTCTATAGCGCTTAAATCCTCAGCAACCCGAGACAAGGGGCGAAACAAACTATATGAATCAAGCATGACTCTTCTCTGATAAATACAAAGATCCATAACGTAAGCGATCGAACAAATATTTATCAATTAAATAGTTTATTGTTCTCATAAAAATCGAATGGCTATTAAAAAATAAGATTTCCTATAGTGTTCCGTACATTTGATTATCAAATACAAAATGGCTTACGTGTACTTTACAGATCACTAAACACAAATTAAACGTGTTTTCTCAGGTATTAACAAACATCGTAATTGTTTCGATAACAACAAACTGTTCCTGGCTCACGCTTCTAATGAATTGCCCATGTTTGGTGATTGCATGTACGATTGAACAATTCGATTATTAGGCTCGTTGCACCCTCTCTGTACCCCCCCACGGTATCCCCTCAGGATATCCCCATTGTGGCTACAGTTCACCATTCCCCCCCCACTGTACCCCTCACTGCAGGTCCTCTGGCCAGAAACACCCTTGCATGAAAGGGTGGGTTTGTACTGATTTCATGCCGTAACGTGAGTTATTTCGACAGATGCCACTACGATAAATTCGGTATATGATTAAGCAGAAACAAGTTACGTATTAAGAGATCACGAAGTCAGGATTGCACCCGACGCATTAAAGTCTTAGATACTGATCTACATTCTGCCAATAGCGAGCCATTCGGTGACGTGAGCGCATAGTCACGCGTGGGCGAAGTTCGTCATGCATGGACGGCGTTGGACAAAATGGCCCAATCGGATTAGCAATCGACATATGTGAATTATTCTGCTGAGTGAGCATCGAACAGTCGCGTCTACTGAAGGGGTCCTTTGCCTACACAGCTAGTCCATGTTTCTGCTGCGACGAGGGTCGGCCAACCTGGCTACAGTTCACCATTTTCAGCTGTCTGCAGTCTGTGTTAACATTTAGCGATGCAGTGACGTTCATTTGAGAGACACACTTTTATTTGATTTATTTATTATACATGAGACTAGTATACTGTTATTAGGTACATGTAAATGACACTTGAACACCCTTGGCACTGGCGCGCTTGGAACTTCAACTAGGTGTAGAGTGGACCTGTCAGTCATAACAACGCATACGCTAAAAGTAATCAGATTACCGACGCTCTTAACCCTGTTAACATACGCCCGATGTTTGACGGACTGGCGATGCAAATATAGCCATGAATGGCTACTGTTGACCGTAGCCACACAAGTAAACAGACAAAAGCTTGTGTGATCCTTGGTGTTTTGACAACGGATGCTAAAAGCCACGATTACATTACCGGTTGGACACACGGCCGTAGTTTGTTATTGCCTGCTTAGCGAAGACTGCTTTTAAATCTTACCGCGTGAGTCATTGTATTCAAACCATTATATATAGTAGGCAGTGCGTGCATTTGTGATGGAATTATAACTTTGAAGAATGTTGATGACTATGATAATGTATCCACATTAGAACTATTCTAAACCCATTATAGACGAGATGAATCCTGTCAAATGTAGAGAATCCGTTACATGTCGTCTAAAATATTCAGCACTTATTATAATCCACCGTAAGTGTGTATGCATGCACGTGTGTACGTACTAGCATATATACTAGTAGGCCTAGACGCTTTGCATCTCGGGCGACAAACTTTCAGGGATTCATATATGACCACACGATCGGGTCGTCTCAATTTGTTTTCAAAATTCAGCCCGCTATTACCAATAACAATTGAATTACACTCAGTAGTTGTCAATCACAGTTGTCAGCAACGCCATGCCAACAATTACGTATAATTGTTGATAGCATCGTGCGTCTTTTCTTCAATTGTCCAAAGTTACGTTATACAAAGGCAAGACGTCACTAGATATTACAATTAGGGTCATTACGACGAAATTTCGAGAGATACTGACTGGCAGCACCCAGTACCAAATAATAGATGGATATTTCTGTGGTAACGCTGGGTATCCTGAGGTTTTGTGAATACGAACTACCAAGTTATCTCGCCCGGGGATGGGCATTTTTGCTAGTCCTTAATAATTAATTGGTCAACGCACTACCTGATGGCCAAGGGAAGGAAAACCCCGAAAATAAATGTACTGCAGAGGGCCAACAACCATCCCAGTTCAAACGATGTTACAGAAACCAGAAGTGAAAGAGAGATGGATATATATAAAATAGATGGCATGGGCATTAGTGAATGCAGATGGATGGGACAAGGAAAAGTCCAAATGAACACCGGAGAGAGCGTAATTTTTTCAGGGAGAGAAGACAACATACACAGACACGGAGTGGCAATAATGATGACGAAGAAAGTAGAACAAACATTGATGGAATGGAAACCTATCAGTGATAGAATTAGTTATGTTAGATTCTTCTCCAGATATGTAAAGCTATTGATCATACAAGTATATGCACCAACGAATGAAAGCAACGTCGAAGATAAAGACAATTTCTACGAACAGCTTCATACAGTTGTGGACAGTGTTCATAAGCATGCCATACTCATAGTAATGGGGGATTTAAATGTCAAAGTTGGAGAAGACAACAAAGGATATGAAAACATAACAGGAAGCCATGGAGTAGGTGAAAGAAATGACAATGGAGAAAGACTTGTTGACTTCTGCGGACTCAATAACCTCGTGGTAACAGGTACCATTTTCCCACATAAACTGATACATAAACAGACATGGACATCTCCAGGAGGAAAGACAATGAATCAAATAGACCACGTGTTAGTGAGCATGCAACACCGGACATCAGTATTGGACACTAGGGCCATGAGAGGAGCCGACATTGTGAGCGACTACCAATTAGTGCGATACAAATCAAGCTGAAACTAAAGAGAAAGCAAAAGAACAAGGCGATCAGAAAGAAATTTAATATAATTAAGTTACAGCAACCAGCTATTAAAGCCCAATTCTCACTGAAGTTGCGCAACAAATATGATATATTACAAGACTACGAAGAAACAGGCGACGAAGAAGTTGAGAAACAATGGCAAGACTTTGAGGATGCATACAAAGAAACAGCTCAAGAAGTACTGGGGTACAAAAAGAAAGGGCAAAAACCATGGATCAGCAAGGAGTCGTGGGAGTTAGTAGAAGAGAGAAAACGATTGAAGAACAACATCGAGCAGATAAAGTCAGACAGGATTAAGCAGAATTACTTGGTTAAATATAGGTGTAAAGACAAAGAAGTGAAGAAGAGCATGAGGCAAGACAAGAGGATGTGGGTTGACCACCTTGCCATGGAAGCAGAGGAAGCAGCACGTAATGGAAGAATGAAAGAAGTGTATGATATTACAAAAACCCTCAGTAATGACAAACGTAAGACAACAAATCCAGTGAAAGACAAAGGTGGAACTTAATAACGGAAGGATTGGCCAGAAGGAAGCGATGGAAAGAACACTTTGAGGAAATCCTTAATAGACCTATACCTGATGACCCTGTAACAGATGTGGATATATATCCGATCATAAATGAAATCAGCACTGACCTAATAACAAAAGCAGAAATTAGAGCAGCGCTAAGGAAGATAAAAAAACTGGAAAGCAGGGAGCAAGGACGAAATTACAGCAGAATTATTAAAAGCAGACATGAATACAACAGCGAAAGAACACTTTGAGGAAATCCTTAATTGTCAAATTATTCAGAACACATTGGGAACAAGAGAACGTGCCACAAACGTGGAAGCAGGGACTGATCGTTAAAATGCCGAAGAAAGGTGACCTTAGAGTGCGGGAATTTGAGAGGAATTACTTTGACATCTGTTCCTAGTAAAGTATTCGGAAGAGTACTCATTTATTTTACGAAATATTATAGAACAGGTAGTGGAATGGCAGGCAACTCTATACATCACGTTTGTGGACTTGAAAAAGCATTTGACTCAGTGCCCGAGAGAGTCTTTGGACAATTATGGAGAGCTATGGAATTCCATGCAAGATAATCCACATGGTACAGATGTTATACGAAGATAGTGAATGTGCAGTGTTAGACGAAGGTGAGGAATCTGAGTGGTTCAAGGTCAAAACTGGAGTTAAACAAGGAGATGTAATGTCTGGATTTATCTTCTTGATAGTAGTGGACTGGATAATGAGAAACACAACAGCAGGAAACAAAACAGGGATAAGATGGAACTTCACGTCAAAACTAGAGGACCTGGACTTTGCCTACGACATAGCACTCGTGTCATCATGCTACACACATATGCAAATAAAGACAAGACAACTGAATCAATTTGCAGCAAAGACAGGACTAAGAATAAATAAAAAGAAAACTCAAATATTGATGATAAACAGCAAGTACGAAAACAGAATACTAATCTATGATCAAGAGTGGACAAGTATAACTACCTGGATGCTAACATTAGTAAGCAAGGAAGAGGCGGCGATGACATTGTTAACATAATTCGTAAAGCTAGGGTATCCTTCATGAAACTAAAGCAAATATGGAGTTCAAATATATATATATATACATTGATATCTAAATTTAGGCTTTTGAACACCCTTGTTAAACCAGTGTTGTATGGAAGTGAAACATGGAAAATTAACTAAGAAGACAACAGATAGATACATTTTTTTCAAGCGCTTAAGACGAATCCTACAAATTCGATGGCCATACATTGTATCAAATTGAGATATTCTCGCAAAAACAAAATTTAAGACAATCAGCACTGAGGTCAAGTTAAGAAGATGGAAGTGGGTAGGACATATCCTACGAATGGACAAGAACAGCAAATGTGAGACGGCGTTGACCTTGACGCCTGAAGGTAGAAGGAAGATTGTCTGACCGCGATCAACTATTGAAAATGAAAGAATTCGGCCTTATGGGCCACTGGGCCCGAAGAGGATAGGTGAGGTGAGGTGGGCACTACCTGATTATGCCTCAACCGGCTTAGGACTGATGTTGGACGCCAGAATCTTACAGGCAGTCGTATGTTGGTATTCTGGTCTAAAAAGATATAGCGACACGAGAGAGGAATAACGGACGACTCTTCAACAGTTATTTCAAAATCATGTTAAATAATCTATAATCATGTTAAATAATCTACATATTTTTATTAGATGACCGTAGCACATAATCGACTATTTGGAAGATAACCATTCAGGTTAAGTTATCATGTAGAATAATCTACATGTTTGTATTAGACGGTTATAACATGTAATCAGCTATTTGGAAGAAAACCATTCAGGTTGAGTTATTATGTTAAATAATCTACTTGATTTATTTATTAGTTGGTTATAACAAGTAGACAGCTATTTGGAAGATAATCAGCCAGATTGACTTATTGTGTTAAACAATCTACTTGATGGGATGCTAAACATGAGGTCCAGTCCTGAGCGAAATGAGCTGTTTTGGACCCAAATATCAACTAGGTAGGATCCAAAATTACAAAACACATTCACGCTAAATGAACATCATTACTGTTCTGTTGTGTATAATCAAGAAACGAACAGCAAATTACATTTTAGCACATCGACAGTTATTGTTGTTCTGTGTCGGCCGAAGAAAAGTCCGTATTTCAGATGCAATTTCTAGTCAAGAAAATGGCACAAACAACCGAGAGAAGCTTGAGCAATGTTCGATACAATTCGGTCATTGCTGAACTTGACCAATCCTGACCGCAGCACCACGGCCTAGTTAATTGTCAAATCAAATCAAATTTACATGTGGGTTCTGGCGAGACGCCTCCAACGCTGCTGCCACCTGCCACGTCCCGCCGTCGTCGCAACCCAACAGCATATAGCGGCCGTAACGTCTGTGAATGAAGGCGTTATCACGCAGCAGCCAATTTGGCAAAATAAAGTTTTAAACCCGAACGACAAAGCGGTAATCCAGTAGTGATCGACATACTGGCCACCTCGTTGTTGTTTAAAAAGTCCTGAGTACACGTGTACTTATCATATGATTTGCCTGGTCACGGCGCGGATGCGTCACTCATTATACTATATGCACACTGACTTCGGATAGCATTGAGAACAGCCGTTCTTGTCTGTTCTTAAAGGGCGTCACCCGTAGACAGCACCGCACCAGTATCATTAGTATCTCTTAACGTGCGCGCTCATGCACAACCGCTTTTGATCTAAACGTTCTTAGACACAACAGTCGTGTCTCCCAATTCGTCCAGCTTTGTAAATTACGATTTCCAACTCACAACCTGTCTCTAATTTAACTGCAACTGTCTGTAAGAATGATTAAATTGAGCATAAAGAGCAAGCGTGGCTGTGTAGATCTGTAGATCACGCTGAAGACGCGAAAACCCTATTGAGCATGTGGTGGTCGTTGCAGCCGAATGGTCGAAACACACACCAGATGTACAACTGTCTAATATAACACCCCGCGGTGAGGAGTAACTACATTTATACAACTGTCTAATATAACACCCCGCGGTGAAGATTAATTACATTTAGACAACTGTCTAATATAACATCCCGCGGTGAGGATTAATTACATTTAGACAACTGTCTAATATAACACCCCGCGGTGAGGATTAATTACATTTAGACAACTGTCTAATATAACACCCCGCGGTGAGGATTAATTACATTTAGACAACTGTCTAATATAACACCCCGCGGTGAGGATTAATTACATTTAGACAACTGTCTAATATAACAACCCGCGGTGGAGATTAATTACATTTAGACAACTGTCTAATGCAACACCCCGCGGTGAAGATTAATTACGTTTAGACAACTGTATCCGCCTGTTGTGAAATGTGTGTTCTTTCGGTATGACAAAATTGGTGGGACATTTCACGTGATCCATCTTTTGCGTCATCGATGACATGCTCAAATTGTAGATAGATATCAACAGTTAATTGATTTTTACGTCACAGCGAAACTGTTAGCGAAGATATGGTTTACATCATACACATCCAATAATGCTGGAGTAATGATTCATTTGAACATTAACAAAGCAAAGTTGGTGTTCTCTAGATTCGTACCCAATTGTGTCGGTTTAAATTATAGCCGACAACATTAAAAGCTGGATGTTTAAAGGTGCATAGCTTGATTGTTTTTTATTGTGAATTTTTTTATATAGCCTACATTACGTACATTCTAATATCTTTACCGCCCAAATGTATTTTACTGAACCACAATTTGTAAGTATAATTGGACCATTATGAATGTCGACCTTGTTCAAGATACAACCAATGTAAACGTTACGAAACATTCAAATTAAACAGTCAAAGTATATTTTAAAATGTGTTTCTTTAACACACATTTGAGCGGTGAAGATAATTAGAGTCGATAAAGTGTATAATATATAACATGATTTTACGATGCAAACGATCAGATCTTGTGCCTTTAACGAACAACCTGTGGCAATGTTGGATCCCAGAAGCCCGTGACGTAGTGTGTGCGCCCATGGGAGGGGCATAATGAACGTAGGCCTACAGCAGCCCACGAAACACGTCTGACATCTCATAAGCTATATCATTTTTAAACGTTGAAGGGTCACTGATAAAACACAACCACACGCCCACACACACCCAGACACACGCCCACACACACCCAGACACACGCCCACACACACCCAGACACACGCCCACACACACCCCAGACACACGCCCACACACACCCAGACACACGCCCACACACACCCAGACACACGCCCACACACACCCAGACACACGTCCACACACACCCAGACACACGTCCACACACACCCAGATATACGCCCACACACATCCAGACACACGCCCACACACACCCAGACACACGCCCACACACACCCAGACACACGCCCACACACACCCAGACACACGCCCAGACATACGCACAAACACACCCAGACACACGCCCACACACACCCAGACATGCGCCCACACACACCCAGACACACGCCCACACACACCCAGACACACGCCCACACACACCCAGACACACGCCCACACACACCCAGACATGCGCCCACACACACCCAGACATACGCACACACACACACCCAGACATACGCACACACACACCCAGACACACGCACACACACCCAGACATACGCACACACACACCCAGACACACGCACACACACACCCAGACATACGCACACACACACCCAGACACACGCACACACACACCCAGACACACGCCCACACACACCCAGACATGCGCCCACACACACCCAGACACACGCCCACACACACCCAGACATACGCACACACACACCCAGACACACGCACACACACACCCAGACACACGCCCACACACACCCAGACATGCGCCCACACACACCCAGACACACGCCCACACACACCCAGACATACGCACACACACACCCAGACACACGCACACACACACCCAGACACACGCCCACACACACCCAGACATGCGCCCACACACACCCAGACACACGCCCACACACACCCAAACATACGCACACACACACCCAGACACACGCACACACACACCCAGACACACGCCCACACACACCCAGACATGCGCCCACACACACCCAGACACACGCCCACACACACCCAGACATACGCACACACACACCCAGACACACGCACACACACACCCAGACACACGCCCACACACACCCAGACATGCGCCCACACACACCCAGACACACGCCCACACACACCCAGACATACGCACACAATACAAATGTTAATTAGCGTATGGTCAAATGTGCGTTTTTCTTTAATTTAAATAAAGAATGCATTATTTATTCTTTTTTTTACATGTAATCAGTTAAAATCTGCGGTGAATGCATATGCCTGTATCGAGCGGGGGAGGAAACTAGGTCTACTCCACGAGAATCACCGCCATAACAACCAATTAAGTTTATGTTAATTATACCTAACACATAGTTGGCATATTCGTATGTCAGATCGGAAATGCTCCCGCTGACTCCGAGTTGTTCGTGACTGAGTAATCGCGCTCTCCTGCGTGGGTCGGCGGAACTCCCTCGCGTCAATGTTGCGGCGAACGAATACAGCTGGTAATAGTGTTCCACGGTCTGTAATTAACCGCCTCTGGCGATAGTGTCTCTGCTAAAGCAGCGTCGTTATGAAGTACAACAACACGAGATTAAAATTGCCGACAAGGGATTTGTTCGTAAACGCACATTAAACATTACAATAAAGCGGTGAGACGTGATGATAATGTCGAGTTCGTTCCAATCGTGAACTATTTCGTTAATTTCGTTCGCAAAAAATCAAACCTACCTAATATCGACTATGGCTTTCTAGCTCCTGTGTGCGCATTTTTATAAATATATTCTTGGTGAAATCATCGGGGAAACCATTAGAGTATGTTTGACCAAATCTTGGTGAAATCATCGGGGAAACCATTAGAGTATGTTTGACCAAATCCGGTCCTAAATCAGTGTAAAACTACTTAAATGGCTCCGCCTCTATATTATATAACATAATTCACATTTCGCAAAGTCAATTCTTTCCATGAGTTTAAA
The DNA here is from genome assembly GCA_033239005.1 of Lamellibrachia satsuma. Taxonomy (NCBI): domain Eukaryota; kingdom Metazoa; phylum Annelida; class Polychaeta; order Sabellida; family Siboglinidae; genus Lamellibrachia; species Lamellibrachia satsuma. The sequence continues at coordinate 2,074,700 of BSQZ01000047.1, read as the reverse complement.
ACAAATGCACACCCTTTAAAGTGACTGTGCATTTTACTAAAAGGTGCTTTAATCAATTAAAATTTTTTGCTAAAGTCATTTCAAGTTAATTTTGCGAAAAACCTAGTATCCACTGCAACATGCTAGCTCGTTTGTGCAACTGTTATATGTAGTTTTTGTGAAATCATCAAAAAACTATTAAATTAGTTAATGCTTGTTCAAGCATTAACCGAAGTGAAAATCGAAATGCTGAAAAATCGCGATTTTCTTCCTTGGTGAAATTTCGTAACTTTGTCATGTGATCGGTGAGAAGATGGAGGTCAGCATTGACCCATACAGTGCTTACCATTTTGGACATCCACTATTTTAATCCTTACCAGATCTAACGACTAAAGTCAGTTCTTTCGATGATTTGAACAAAAATATGCATTTTTTTATTAAATCGACTGCGGATGTTACATAAACTATTCACTCACTACATATATGGACACCAATGAATCAGATTTGCGATAGGCTAAATCAGTTGAGGAAGCCGTTTTAACTGTTCACATTACAGGTTTGCATAGCAACGAACCTTATCCGTGATGTGCTAAGTCAATGAGGAGTCAATGGGGGGGGGGAGGGCGGGGGAGGAGGGGGTAAAACCGTTCGCGCCGTAGCTCTTGGACACAAACACATCACACAGTTTTCGAGTTGCTGTCGATTTAAATGATTGGTATTCGAATGAACAGGTATGTCAGAGTTAGAAGGATAAAGCGCTTTGATCGGTCCTGGGAACCGGATGCTGTGCTGTGTATGGAACGTAGATTTGTTTCAAGGCAGACTGTCTGACTGTCTGACTGTCTGGCGGCACACCGCAGTAACGGGCTTAATTTAGTTCTCATCCAGAAAGAAAAACGCGCGCGTGTGCGTGCGTGCGTGCGTTGTGTATACAGGGTTTCTATGTACGGCTACACAAATGTAAAAGTATGTGTAGCATATCTGAGTCATCGACACGGAGGTCATAAAGAATAACAAAGGTAGATACAAGTTGTGCTACAATGGATACAGTTACCCCAAAACGAACCCAGAAGAAGAACCGTATTCGGAGGGGTGGGATATGTGATTAAATATTGACAAGTGCAAATAAAGGTTATTACTGATACTGGGTGTTTTACTTTTAAATTATGTGAAGAGAGGGGATTTATCCTAGTTGCCATTTATGTTGGGGATTATGTCTGGTGGGGGACTTTTGTCCGGGGGCATTGTGTCCAGTGGGATTATGTCCGGTTGCGATTTTGTCCGTACACCTTGCAACGTATAGTCAGTGCAGCCGGTTATCAAGTACACATTCTAAGCAAATGTGCAGTCGCGTAATTTCTATCAATTACGAATTTATCACTCGGTGATTGTCAATGACAAGTCTTAATTATAGTCGTCACTGAACACATGAATCAACTGCCATAATAGGTTCACAAACCTGCGATGTTAATGACACAACACAATGTTGCACAACTTAACGCAGTGGCTTACTGTGGGTGCAATGGGTGCGTGCAAGCGCCTGGAAAGAACCACAATGAAAAACGCCACACAATCACACATGTCAGTTATTAAAAACATACCAATGCTGTAGCGGCGATATTAGACGTCAATATGCTAACGCGTTCGCGCTGAATGTCTTGGTACATTGACAGCTCTGTCTTTGATAGAAATAAAGAGATCCTAATCGCACTTTGTTTATCCCCTTTTTAAACACTATTGTCTAACTATGTCCTAATTCCACATGAGTATGTCGTATTATATTATCATTGAATTTGAACTGTTTGTTGGAAATATATTGTTGATTAATTTATTGATTGAAGACCGTGATACAATGGAACACCTCCCCACCCCCTAGACGAGGACCATCCGACAAACGTGTGTAGTGCATCACCTTATATTTAGATACACCACATTATACGTCTCAACCTAATTCACTCCACATTCAGAACCACAATATCCAGTATACGACATGAAAAGCGATGACACGTGGACCGTTATTATCACAATGGTATAGAATATAAAGTCGACCAGCAAGATCAGCTAGTGCGAAATAATCCTTCTGATAGAAATGAACTCGATTGTTAAAGCCGCTGCTTGTAAGTTCTTGTCAGAATTAATTTTTATCTTATGGCATTGTGGTCTTATAACTGGTGATATCGATGTGTCGTTGGTTGTGACGTAAGTCAATAAATGACGATGTAAAACAAACAAAAGTAACAACTAGGATACTAACTATGAACGCATACGGGCAACAATGACGCGTAATTGGTTGATTAAATGGAATGACGTTTGACCCTAACTGATTCCAACTAGATATAGCCAAATGTACTAGGTTCAGAATGGGATGGCATATTTAATAAATATATTAATAAATAAGTATGGTTGCCATATTTTTTTATTGTGCGAAATGTGACGTAATATATTCGCATGCTAATGTAATTACGTTATTTACAAAAAAAACTAAAGCAAAATGATTTAGCACCAGCAATAGCGAGTTGCATATGCATTCACCAGTATGTGGCGTTAGCCCGTTAGCACGCTCTACCTCAATAAGTGCGCTTAATATTGTACATACGTAACTTCCTATTATATACCTATAGAATACCCATTCTATATGTCTATGGTCCTATCAACAATCACCTTTAATACTTAGGCATCGAATGAACACAATGAATGTGTACCATTAGAGGTTGGACAACATAGTGGTTCTACGTAATAAATATGTTGGCGCAACAGAGGAAATACTAAGGCCTGCAATAATGAACAAGACGCGTATAGAGACGATACAACGTAACCAATATTCGATAACTCGTCAGCGAGCAAATATTGATTTTGGTCGCACTGCTCAAATACTCGCTCACATTTGACGTTAGAAATATTGAACACGTGAATTATATTAGAGTACGAACACTTATATTGAGCCAACGTCATTGGAAATCAGAACTCAGAGGCGTTTCAATAACCGGTCAACATTCACCACACAGAGAGGAAACACACACAATCCTATATCTACTACACAAATGAGTTCTACACCGAATCGTAACATTTGAAGGTGACGAAGCAAGTATGATTAGATGTGAATTTGGCATGATTTTAGCACCAGGTGTTACACCGCCCACGCGCACACCGGGTGTTACATCGCCCACGCGCACACCGAGTGTTACACCACCCACGCGAACACCGGATGTTACTCCGTCAACGCATGTGCCCATCAGCTTACGAAGATTTGTTGGAGACGTGTTAGTGCGATTAATCCTGACGCACGCACGCACGCACGCACGCACGCACGCACGCACGCACGCACGCACGCACGCACGCACGCACGCACGCACGCACGCACGCACACACACACACACACACACACACACACACACACACACACACACACACACACACACACACACATGGTCTCATGGTCTCATGGTCTCATTGTTTCCGGTGATATTCCCTATTTGTGTCATGTAAGTTACACTGCTAATATTTAACCTTCTTCGTTTTTGGCAATTCTTTGTAAAATACGTATGAAGAATGGTCGATCAATGGACAAATATCGTTTGCACTGGTTGTTCTAGGAAGACATACAATTATTGTCTTGTTTTGTGCGTTTGTTAGACAAGAACGTGTTGGTTTTTACTTGTGGATCTGTTTAAAGATTTCTTCATTGTTTTTTTGGTGGTTTACATATGAAAGGAAAATATGTGTGACTTGTAGCATCGTGTTTACACAGCGCCATACTAGTTTTACTTCTTTGTAAGATATAATTACTGCCCCGAATAGATTCTAGCCACTCATTCTGCACCAAAATATATGGGTTTTTTTCAACATATAAATCAATATGTTTCCATTAAACTTGTTATAGCAATCAATAATGCTCACCAAGTGTTTTTTCTTCGATTACAACAAAAAAGTGATATGTTGCAGGGCCTACTGCATTCCTGTAATTGTTTTACTAATTGGAAATATAAATGCCATACTGTTTCGGGAAGAAATCTTCGCGTGATACAACCAAATCACGCGGTGTTTAATCTTATCCAGGGTGATTCCTGGAACAGTGGACCATGTCGACAATTGGTTGAATGTTCTTTACATGGGCAGATCTAGGATTTTTGGCGGGGGGGGGTGGGTTGTAGTCATATGTCGTTCTACTTACGAATCGCGGATGGCCGCGGGACGACACATATGTCAAAGAGTGGTTATCTCCGTCTCTAACCCATCGATTCCCGGTCCGGCTCGTGAGAGGCGCCGAGCAGGAAGTGTGGACGACACGTAGAAGCACGCCACAGGACTTACAACGTCCATAAGGAGCTCACGCCACAGGACTTACAACGCCCACAAGGAGCTCACTCCTTGGCAGGAAGAAGAAGACGTATCGTTATACTTACAGAAGGGTTACCATTAACCGGCTGCTAATACTTCAGTCTATACATTGACACAAATTCCGATGTCGACCTATATACGTAGTCATTTACTGTAATATTTGCCACAGACATGGGGGTCTAAGACTCCCCTCCATGTCCTAGGGGGTTCTTGAGACCCGTAACACCCCTGGATCCGCTGTTGCTTTATAGTCAAACATGCTTATATCTGGCATGATAATATGCAGTCCGCATATATAATTATATAATAATCGTAACAATAGTAGTAGTGGACGTAGCGCTAACACAAATGTTATCGGAAATGTGTAACGTGTAGTCTACTGCCTTCCCCAGAGAGCCGTCGTCATAGAGCAGGCTCTTTCGTTATAGAGCAGACACAATCCACACGAACGCTGGCAAAAACACGCTTCTGGCAACATGCCTATATTGCCGCGATTACGAATAGAGAATATATGCCGAAAGTCGACAAAGCAGAATAAAACTGACGAAAAACAATATCTCTGGAGTGCTGTAGTTGAAAGGACCTTGTCGCAAACACTCCCAGTCGCGCAGTTAGGCCTAAACACTAACTACATTGTAATCAATTCTTGCAACAGCAACGAAAACTTCCGTCCAGTCTGCTAAAATTACCTACACCAGCTCTAAACTGGGTACGATAATTTACTTTGTTATGTTGTCCGCGTGCTTATGTGTGCGTGCGTGGTGTGTGTGTGTGTGTGTGTGTGTGTGTGTGTGTGCGTGCGTGCGTGTGTGTGTGCGAGTGTGCGAGTGTGCGAGAGTGTGTGCGAGTGAATGTGCGTGAGTGCGCGCGCGAGTGTGCGTGATGTGCGTGTGTGTACAATATTTTAGGTAATATATATTACAACGGTGCTTTAATGGTTAATTTAAGAGGTTAACACGTGGACCTGTGTCAATGCATAATGTTTGATGAAGTAATAACGTTAATACTATTCAAGTATAATATTTATTGTCTATCCATGTGACGTTGTACGGGTTATGCATACGTTTAGTTGTCAATGCTGGAGGTTTATATTAGGACAGGGGAAGCGAACAACCGGTCTAATAATTCGGATTAAACACAATAATTGCTCACATATTCACAGACTGCCAACCACACACCACGGCACAGGACAACAGCATTACGTGACAGGGGATACGTGACAGGGGATATTGCAAGTTGTTCTGCATATTTTGTTTTCTACGCCTCCATCGACGACAAACGTTCGTAAATCCGGTCCAGTCCGAGCTCCCTCGTAGAGCAGCCCTCATCAAACTGTTGATAGATATGGATCAACGTTCTATAGAACAATATTCCTGAACACGTCGGTAAGCTGCTACCCCCAATAGATCCTACAGTCATCATAAATCTGGCTTGCTCTACCTGGCAAACAACGTTAGACTTGACCTCTCTATGATACAATCGGCGTAAACTCTTAACGTCTGCGCACCGACGTGTGTCAATATTGACCCCAAACACACTCATAGTTCCACTTGTGGTAGGGAAATGCTAGGCTACTAAAAACTGCACGTTTGTCTTGTTTAGTTAGCCGTTGTTGTATTACCTTTATTACACTTATTCCGTACTTATCATATTTACACTCTGTCTTACCAAGTCGTAGTCTGTACTTATAAACGCACCTCTTATTTAAGTCGTACTTACTATTTATCTTGCTTACGACACAGAATGGAATTGAACAACATCAGTGAACACATATTCTCAAACATATACTACGAACTATTCGTACACACACGCACGCACACACACGCACGCACGTTGTTATATATATATATATATATATATATATATATATATATATATATATATATATATATATATATATATATATATATAAGTTATATATATATATATATATATATATATATATATATATATATATATATATATATATATATATATATATATATATATATATATATATATATATATATATATATATATGGTGTTTGTGCGTGCGTGTATTCACAACCTACCTTGTCCTGTATGTGAGGGTCGATCTCTTCGAGTGGTTTCCCGATCAGTTCAAGCGGCACCTCACCGAGACGTTCCGGAATGCCGCGCCCCTCCACCAGGTCCGGGTCATGTTCGGCCTTCTCCTCTTCGCTTTCCGCTTCGCCGAACTTGAGTTCTCCGTCGACGAGTCGCCCTTCCTGGAACTGGTCGGGGATTTTCTCGACTTGTTTCTTCGCCTGTTCGGCCTCTCGCTCGAGGAGGCGCCGGTACGAATCGACGGTGAATGGGCGAAAGGACGACTGCGCCTCGACGGGCACCGGCGCCGGGGCACCCGCGTCGTCCGTGATGGTGACGACGGGCTGAACCGCGAGGGCCGACCCTGAGGCGTGAAGATCCATATCGGGCATACTTACTGCCGGTCAACGGCGACCAGAGAGAGTACGGTAGCGGCCCCGTCTGCCTGGCAGTGTCGGCACTAGTTGGCGGTCCTCGCGGGCGGACGAAGCCGCCATGAAAGTAGTAGACAACACCTTAGAGGTTGGATGCACGCGACATCTTCTTGGCGGACTGCACACTGTTTGGTTGGATTTATTTGGGATTATACACGTCTGGTGCACACGAAGATCTAACGGCGTTACGACTGAATAACACGTGTACATAAAGGCCGACTCTGCGTCCAATTCGTGGGGTTTTCTAATAGCGCAATTTCACGACAAACTCGGCTGCCTGGCGAGGATGGGCTGGCTTCAACCAAACAACCAACCTGGAGTTGACATCCCGACGGTAGCTGTTTCACATATTCCGGGTCGAATTCTTCAGTAATGGCAGTCAGTAGACATTGACATATATACAAACATAGGCAGCGGAACTGACTACACTAGGCGCGAATGGTGCCGCTGCGTCGTCCGGCTGTCAACGCCGCGTCGACTCGGCCTGGAACTCACCTGAGGCCAATCGACCGGGAACGCGGGAGGACGCCTGCGAATCAGCCAACGTTGACCTGCACCCGACAAAAACTCCCTATTGACGGCGTCCTCTAACGGAGACCGCGAACATGTGCGTAACTTAGCTACGCGAGATTGCTCTCAAGTATGAAACGCCGTTGTTGGTGTACCAATAGGCAGACTTGCCCAGAGACTTCGTCAGCACCTCATACATGGCACTGCATACGCAGGCGCGCACGCATTCAGTTGGCGACGCTTGGCAACACGATGTGCATGGACGTGTTTACGTCGCACCTGATACACGGCGCTACGCCAGCCTGCTGGGCATAGTCAGGCGAGCAAATCCGCTCAAAACAAAGATCGTCCGTTCCGCGCGGCTGCACGCGAACAACTGTCCACAGGCGCAACCTCTCAACGTGGCGTCTTAGTAAAGACGGTCGCTCGCGTTGCAGACATACACTGCACTATCACAGATTAATTTATATAATAATTTTTATACCAACTGGAGTGACCAACTGTTCTTAGTCAGCCGCCAAAGTGTTTTCAGATGTGCATTTCCATAACAACGGGAACACAATGAAGGCGTCTTGGTATGACACGTAACTTAAACATGCTGAGATATGTTATTTTTAAATGTGCCTCAGACAATTCGGTCAGAACGATAAGTCCTTTATGTTGAAAGATCTATTGGATTAAATCATCTCATAACAATTCTGATTACATATGTTATTTAGCTGTTTTGGCTAATTAAGAAACGTAATAATTGTTTATTTTCGCAGTTTATGTTCATCAAGGCTCCTTACTTTAAAGAGAAAACTCCGGTATCCTCAGAATTTCGGAAATTAAATTAACAGTATTTATGTATGTTTCTCATTAACGTCTACTTGTCGCTCACTTACTATACGGGACTGTGATGACAACATGTTCCCTGAACTTGACATGTTGTTGTGTGCTAATATAATAAACTTGACATGTTGTTGTGTGCTAATATAATAAAGTTGAAATGTTGTTGTGTGTTAATATAATAAACTTGACATGTTGTTATGTGCTAATATAATAAACTTGACATGCTGTTGTATGCTAATATAATAAAATTGGCATGTTGTTATGTGCTAATATAATAAACTTGACATGTTGTTGTGTGCTAATATAATAAACTTGACATGTTGTTATGTGCTAATATAAAACACGCGGCGCAATTATGTGGTTTTGGGGAGCAGTTGATTGGAATTCCATTCTGCACGAAGGGCAGCCAGTACTCTGCCAATAAAGACAACATTCCCCAAAATGTTATGTTAGCCAATTACAACATGTACATTTTCTTATCTGGCTCAGTATATATGATCAAGCCCATCATACTTAGAAATAATATATAAGCTACGGTTCACACCAGGTTAAGCATTTACTCCTATCCCCTCAACTGACAGCCCGACACTCGAACTGCCGTCCCATCAACTGACAGCCCGACACTCGAACTGCCGTCCCCTCAACTGACAGCCCGACACTCGAACTGCCGTCCCCTCAACTGACAGCCCCTCACTCGAACTGCCGTCCCCTCGACTGACAGCCCGACACTCGAACTGCCGTCCCCTCGACTGACAGCCCGACACTCGAACTGCCGTCCCCTCGACTGACAGCCTGGCACTCGAACTGCCGTCCCCTCAACTGACAGCCCGACACTCGAACTGCCGTCCCCTCAACTGACAGCCTGGCACTCGGACTGCCGTCCCCTCGACTGACAGCCCGACACTCGAACTGCCGTCCCCTCGACTGACAACCCAACACTCGAACTGCCGTCCCCTCGACTGACAGCCTGACCCTCAAACCGCCGTCCCCTCGACTGACAGCCCAACACTCTAACCGCCGTCTACTCGACTGACAACCCAACACTCTAACCGCCGTTTACTCGACTGACAGCCCGACACTGGAACCGCCGTCCACTCGACTGACAGCCTGACACCCGACAGAGAAAAATAAGCATGTAATAAGGCGGGAAATTTCAAAAAGAACTGTCAGACTATTTTGTAGAGTGGCCTCTAATGAAAGAGTGTGTACTTTAATTAAAAATATCGAAATAATTCACTTCGACCGTTATCGGGTAACTTGCGAAAGTGTAAAAGCTAAATAAAAGTCATGGTTTTGGACATATGCACCAACAAGAGTCAACAAAGCATAACCAATTGCAAATACAATCAAGAACATCACGCCAGTGGTTTACTAAGACAACATTGTTGAACGCACAACATCTTAATGTCACCCTGACTTGGCACCTCTTCCTCCCCCCCGGGTTCCTGACCGCATCAATACTGTAGTGGTAACCCTTATGGATTTAGTACGTAGTATTTGTCTGTTAGATAAACCACTAGGTGCCACTAGGGTAGTCTACAGAGACACTCCCAACTCGTCAGCTCGGTAGGTTATTACATTTTACTGGTGCAGTTTGTCCTGGGCAGGAGAAGACGACAGACCTGTTTATTCATACACTCTCCCGGCTCAGTTACGTCCCGAACTAATCTCTCTGGTGAATCACTTTTGCAACATTAATGCATTAATATATTAAAACATTAATACATTCATACAGTGATGGTTTAGCTATAAAGCATTAAAATCAGCAGCGGATCCATGGGGGGTCTTAGGGGTCTCAACAAGCCTATATCCGCCCCTGAAAAGTATGCGAAACTCTGTGTTATGCTTAAATGTTTGAATTCGCTACTTTACAGTTCAGTTAAGGGGGTGACTGCTGTTATAGAGGTGTGTCGGGCGTGGCAGTGTGTTTACACATTGTCATTCACGTACAGCCTGTGTAAAACTAATAGTGACTGATTTTTGTGTCACTGTCTAAACGACAATACCAGAATATAGTAGTAAGGTTGTAACGTAGCGTTGGTTGTCCCATTACAGCGGCCGTGGGCTAGAAAGTATGGCCAGACTGGGGCGCCGAACTTACTGTCGGCAGCATGACGCTGTTCAATTGTTTGCATATTCGGTCATACGATATATATATATATATATATATATATATATATATATATATATATATATATATATATATATATATATATATATATATATATATATACATACATACTTGCATGCGTGCGTGCGTGCGTACGTACATGCATGCATGCATACATACATACATATATATATATATATATATATATATATATATACATATATACGTATATATATATATATATATACATATATATATATATATACATATATACATATATATATATATATATATACATATATATATATATATATATATATATATATATATATATATATATATATATATATATATATATATATATATATATATATATATATATATGTATATATATGTATATATATATATATATATATATATATATATATATATATATATATATATATATATATATATATATATATATATCAAGTTCAAGTATATCAAGTTCAAGACATCATATATTCAAGGTCACCGTGATGTGAATTAGTTTTGGCTAATTATGTTGATTTGTGGTTACGTTACTTTGTTACGTTGTTATATTTGCATTGCTAGGGAGACATTTGGTTTTGCATCATGGTTACAACCGTTTTCATTGTTCACTCATACTGCAATAGTTTAGTAGTCACTTTTGGATGCAACTGTCTCTGTCAGTTACACTCCGATTTCCTCTGGAAGCCTGTGTATTATAACAAATCACGTTGTATTATAACAAATCACGTTGTATTATAACGAATCACGTTTTCATTCCGTAAGTCTAACAAGAGTCGTCCGGCTTGATAACGTAATACTGCTACCACCCCTGGCGGGCGAGGGTGCAGCAGCTCGCTTGATTGAGAGTTTTCGTTGCTTCTGTATATAGCCGTCGGACCTTCGATCTTTCTGTTCGGCTGAACCGAGTTTTGTCAATAATTTCATCAAGACTCAATGACACATTTGTATAAACGAGTTAGCATGTAGGAGTCGATACTAGATGGTTCGATTTTTAGGGGGGAAACGACACGAGTAAAAAATCGAACTGCTTTGCTTAGATACGCCGTGATTACGTGACTTTGTTTTATGAAACTAGACAGTCCTGTGACTTAGCCTGACTGCGATTGTCTAATAATTTAAACTTCACTAGACGCTATTGCTGCAACGCGTCAATTCGCGTAAATACAGTTTTAATTAAATATCTTAACAGTTAGCGAACGGATATTTCGCGTTTTTAAATTTAGGTAATCGACCAGCGAACAGAATAAGCGAGCGGAGATATCCTATTTAAAAGCGGCTTATTCCAGGCACAATAGCGAAAGTTGCTAGTAGAAGCTGAACGCATTACGCCCTACCTAAATAAAGTTAACATGTTACGACAGTAAAATTATATTTTTTTTAACCGCAAATTCACAGAAAACAGTCTACAATACTCCTGAATAGAGAAATAAAAAATATACATTGGCTATGGTACAATAAATAAATTGTATTTCGAAGCTTAATGGGCATTGAAAGAGGTTAAAGGTTAAAGGTTAAAGGAATGCCGATGTGTATATGTCGTAAAAACATTTTATTGCATCTTTTAGAAAATATTGAGAGATATAAAATCACGATTTTAAGTTGTTTTGTAACACGCTTGTTAACCAATGTTATAAATACTAATAAATTGCGCGTTGCAAACACATAAATTAAATGACATCGTGTGTGAAATACAGCACACGTCGTTTTTTCACGTAGACACATTCAAAGCTGATACCCCTAAATTTGTCACAGTCGTGTGATTGATTTGCAAATGTAGTTGCGTTTGTACGGGGACAGTGTACGGCTAGGGTATACCGGGGACAGTGTACGGCTAGGGTATACCGGGGACAGTGTACGGCTAGGGTATACCGGGGACAGTGTACGGCTAGGGTATACCGGGGACAGTGTACGGCTAGGGTATACCGGGGACAGTGTACGGCTAGGGTATACCGGGGACAGTGTACGGCTAGGGTATACCGGGGACAGTGTACGGCTAGGGTATACCGGGGACAGTGTACGACTAGGGTATACCGGGGACAGTGTACGGCTAGGGTATACCGGGGACAGTGTACGGCTAGGGTATACCGGGGACAGTGTACGGCTATGGTATACCGGGGACAGTGTACGACTAGGGTGTACCGGGGACAGTGTACGGCTAGGGTATACCGGGGACAGTGTACGACTAGGATGTACCGGGGACAGTGTACGGCTAGGGTGTACCGGGGACAGTGTATTGCTAGGGTGTACCGGGGACAACGTACGGCTAGGGTGTACCGGGGCTGCGCAGGGTGCAAGTGTGTGCGTGGTGGTGGCTGAGTAAACGTACGTTCTTACATAGGCGGTATCCAGTCCGTGGGAATGTTTAAAGCGCTTTACACTTCACCCCCTGGCAGACTTCACCTCGGACAGACTCGACTCCTCTGGGAAGCATTCAGCCACGCTACAATTACTAAGCGAAAATTATTCGTTAACACATCCACCACTATCTGTAGTTAGGTACTCTTTTATACAGTTGCTTGAACTTCGGTAACGCGGGGTGAACGAAATTGCTCAAGCTTCAGAACGACAACAAGATCTCTCAACTGAGAGACCGCTGTTCTAACCACTTTGTTCTCCTACAACGAAGGATAGGTTCCGTTCAGTCGACTGTCGACTTCGCCGAACACTTCCACAACGTAGGTGTCAAAAAACATCTGCTCCTGAAAAAGTGGGAAACTGCTCACGAAAAGCAGGAAAACCTCCTCTACTAGGTTTTCGTTTTTTTTTTGTTGAATAGGTTTTCTCGGCGGTTTCACCTTTCGCCTTTTTATTGTGACATTCTCATTCGCGGTGAACGCAAGAGTGAGAAAATATGAAATCGCTTGAGGTATTTCCCGCCCGAAATCGGTGATGTTAACACCAATGCCCCGAACTGGCAGACTGCCTGTTTGACTACCTCCGACACCGCGGTTTACGTCGTTGGGCAGTTAAATGTATGAACTGTCTACATGAATTTACGGATATCAACTGTTTTGATTCTTATCAAATCTAACGACTAAAATCAATTATTTCGATGATTCGAATAAAAAATAGGATTTTTTATTAAATCGACTGCGGATATTACGTAAACTATTCACACACTACATATTGGACACCAATGAACCGGATTTGCGATTAGGCTAAATCAGTTGAGGAAGCAGTTTTAATTAACTTTCACAGCACATTAGAAATCAATTAAATGACATCGTGTGTGAAACCAGTGAACCGGATTTGTGATAGATAGGCTATATCAGTTGAGGAAGCAGTTTTAATTAACTTTCACAACACATTAGACATCAATTAAACGACATCGTGTGTGAAACCAATGAACCGGATTTGCGATAGGCTATATCAGTTGAGGAAGCAGTTTTAATTAACTTTCACAGCACATTAGACATCAATTAAATGACATCGTGTGTGAAATACAGGACACGTCGTTTTTCACAGAGACACACCCAAAGCTGATATCCCTAAATTTCGTCACAGTCCGGTGATTGATTTGCAAATGTAGTTGTGTCTGTTTATTGTTTGCTTGTTGACATAATAATATATGACGTACTCGATGTAAATTATTAATAATAATAATAATAATTGACTTCTATGGCACCTATATCCTCAGGAACCTGAGCTCAGAGGCGCAACAAAACAGAATCAGTAAGCGTAATCGTAAACAGGGACGCGCAAAAGTCATGACTTTCCATATGGTTAGTTTTCTTGGAACCGGAGGGACATTACTCCACAATCGAATGAAACCTACACCAGCGGACACCGCAGCTACAGCAGTGGCGCCACGTGGTGGAACTAGCCAAAGCAGATAGCTTAGTGCGGCGCCTGGCGTCGATTTAGAGAAACGAGCATTTCTGCAAAATGTGTAGTCTCGCTTATCCGACTCTCGCTCGCCTCCTTGAACCCGTCGAGAAGAGAGTCTGGCCCCGAAGGCGTCGTCTCATTGTCACCCACTGTCACCACTCCATGTTGTGTAGGCGCTCCCCTTGAAGCGTCAGCAGCCAATCAACGTCACTATCGAGATTCTACACTAAAAAAAAGTTTGCCTGATTTAACTTTTCAGTCTGACAGTTGTGTAAATATAATCAAAGGTAAAATTAATTCGAATTGTATCGTATATACTGATAAAGGTTCACTTTTCTTTTGTGAGTTAGCCAAATCCCCGGATGAGTCTAATTAAAAAATCAGGATGCATATATAATTTCTGTCACAATGATAGGTACACTCTGTATCCAGGCGATGATGTGTGCGACAAACGGTGGCGCCACAGCGCGGAACCTGTTTCTTAGCCAGGAATCCTTAGAGACGTCTGGCAGCACAGACTGCAGGAGCCGCAGCGTTGCTTGGGCGAAGAGCCGACGTGAATCAACCGGTTGCGGATTGGTGGGATCGTCACAACATCATGTAGGAAGGAGGTAGGAGACGTTCTTCATTGCTGTGTGGGAGAGTGCCAGTGTGTGGGAGAGTGCCAGTGTTGCTGCTTCTCTGTGTAGATTGGCTGGAGCAATCCCAGCTAGGATGGGCAGTACTCGGCAGTAGAGCAAACCAGTGTCTGGTCGTGGATGTAGATGTTGAATAGTAGCGGTGCAAGCACGGAACCTTGTGGGACGCCGTTCTGCAGTCTTCTCAGCCTGCTTTCTCTTTTACTGGGAAGCCTCTTTCTGGAAGTGGGTGTTCGTGGTTGCAGGTTCCTCGATAGGTTTCCACGCTCCCACCACAGACCACCGTTGATCACCGCTCCATCTCTGCTACAGCCGGTATCAGGTAAACCCTTGAAGCGCTGGAACTTCCGTAAGGCAGATTGGGACAGCTTCAAAGAGTCAATAAACAACGCTGCAGAAGACGTTCCACCAGCGGACACAAGATTACAACGCAGCGTACGCGGCCTATTGCAAAATCCTTTTAAGTGCCGCCAAGCAACACCGGGATCTAAACAAGAACTACACATCCCGCGGGACCTAAACAAGAACTACACATCCCGCGGGGCCTAAACAAGAACTACACATCCCGCGGGGCCTAAACAAGAACTACACATCCCGCGGGACCTAAACAAGAACTACACATCCCGCGGGACCTAAACAAGAACTACACATCCCGCGGGACCTAAACAAGAACTACACATCCCGCGGGACCTAAACAAGAACTACACATCCCGCGAGGCCTAAACAAGAACTACACATCCCGCGGGGCCTAAACAAGAACTACACATCCCGCGGGACCTAAACAAGAACTACACATCCCGCGAGGCCTAAACAAGAACTACACATCCCGTGGGGCCTAAACAAGAACTACACATCCCGCGGGGCCTAAACAAGAACTACACACTGTGCTTGGACAAAGAGTGCGAAGAACACAAAGCATCCAAAACAAGAGAACAAGTGGAAAGAGCAGATTCAATTATAATAAGCAGGTTAAACGAGAAGCGCAGGGAACGTTGGACGGATACTGTCGAATCCATCGACTTCACCCACTCCAGCCGCAGAGCCTGGCAAACCATCAACAGACTCACAGGTAGATCAACAGCCCCTTCCAAATGTCCCATTTCAGTAAACGCCATCGCTATGCTTTCTAGGGCACCTGGCGCGGACTCGAACCTATCTGGAGACTTCACGGAAGAGGAGCTGACCAAGGCTATCAGCCAACTAAAGGTAGGCAAGGCAGCAGGTCGTGACAACATCCACCAGGGCGAAACAGCTTCTTCATGGATATGTTCCTTTCTTTCGACACGTCTACGCAGGAGTAAGATACCGAAGACCTGGCGCCGTGCTAACATTATCGCCCTGCCGAAGCCGAACAAGCCGAGGGACGACCCAAAAGGATATCGGCCTTTGCTGTGTGTACCATACAAGATCTTGGAAAGGCTGCTGCATAGTCGCCTCACACCAGTGATAAAGTGTGGCTACGAGGACTCCATCTGAAACTCCTGAAGACCGTACCGGACAAGCACCTGGTAAGTTTCATGATGGAGATCCTGACCAACCACAGCTTCACTCTCGTGAACAGCGACGGACAACAGAGCAGACTGAGAAGACCGAAGAACGGCGTCACACAAGGTTCCGTGTTTGCACCGCTGCCTTTCAACATCTACATCCACGACCTGCCGGAAACAACTTCCAAGTACGGCTGCGCAGACGACCTGGCTGTCCTACTCCACACACCAATGTGGGAGGTAGTTGAAGAAGGACATGAACGTCCTGGCAGCGCACCTGAACCGACGGCGACTCCAGCTGAGCAAATCTGTGTCAGCGGCTTTCCACCTCAACCACAAAGAATCCAAACGTTTGCTGAGCGTGTTTGTTAACAACAAACGACTAGTCTTCCAAGCGACCCCAGCCTACCTAGGCGTGAAGCTGGACAGGACGCTGACGTTCTGACAACACATGGAGAACATGAAGGCCAAGGTTAAATCCGCCGCCTTGCTGGTACCCAATGGGGAGCTGCAGCCAAGATCATATGCATCTCTACCCGACCACTGTTTTTCTCTATTGCCGAGTACTGTGCACCAGTCTGGGGCAGGAGTACCAACACAAAGAAACTGGATGCCCCAATAAACACCGCCTTACGTACCATCACAGGCTGCCCACTTGCCACCCCAGTCAATTGTCCATCCTACACTCTAAAAACAGATTGGTTAAAATGACCAGGATATTGGTCAAATTCAACCAATGTGGTTGGTAGATATGTGTCCAACCAATCTCTTGGTTAAGACAACCAATTTTTTATGGTTAACTTTTTAACCAATCCATATTGGTTAAAATAGTAACCAACATATGTTGGTCAATTTAACCAAGTTATTGGTTAATATATCTAGGTCATGTAGCAACCAATGTAAATTGGTTAGGCAAGGACCAATTATATTGGTTGGAATATGACCAATTGATTGGTTGTCTAGAATAGGACCAATTATGTGGAATTAATACAATATACCATTTAGGCAATGCAATAGACAACAAGCTAGAGTTCATTCTACTATCACTGCATGCATTTAATTTCAGGAACATCATGTCAGTTTTATCCACAAAGTTGTCAGTGCAAGTCGGTGCAAAACATGTAATATGACGGCATTGTACTGAGACATTAAATCATTTAACCTTTAGAGACCGGATTTTTTCAAGAAATTGCTATGCTATTCTTTAAACGCATGCCATTTAATTACTATAAAGAATTTCAATACACATGTATACAATTATGGAAAGGTAATATCCTCAAGAATTCAGTCACAGTGAAATATTTGTGTTTATAAGTTGTCAGACATCACACTTTATTCAAAATGGCTGACAATCATTATCGCTGGCGACACATCATCACATTTATTAGACAATAACAAAAAGTACTACTCACATATGAAAACTGTTTACATATTCAGAAACTGCACTAAAAACTACAGAAAGATGCAAAGTTTGAAGAAAATATCTTCATTGTTTCCTGTTCTATACAAAGTACGAACTGTAGGCCTAGCCACAGGCCTGCCATGTCCACGACCACGTCTTGACTTTGAAGCGGTAGCCCTACCTCGCCTGGGCCTGCCTGTCGTTGCCGTTGCCCTGCCCCTGGCCTTAGTTAGACCTAGTCAGTCTAGCCACACCTTGCTGTTGTTCACTGTAGTGTCACTGCTGCTTTCAGGATGAAGATTACCACTGGTAGCAGCAACTACAACTGTCGAAACCACTCCACGTCCACTCGGGACTGGATCGATCGAATCAATCGTTTCAGTCTCACTGTCCGAATGAACAGGCGTCACAGCGAGCGATATTTCGGCTTCTTCGTCAGTCTCGCTGTCATCTTCATTCAATAATTCACTATCTTCCATATCATCAATAATTCGAAGCACCTCGTGTGGATCTGCGATCAAGCGCGATCGCAGCGCCATTATTTACTTTTACGGCGGAACACAAATTATCAACAACAATCTTCAAAACGCTATAACAACACTAATATCAAAAACGTTGCGACGCCATTACTACAGGGAATGCCTAGGCTATTGCTCTATTGATCAATCCCTACACCCCTCTACCAGAGCAATGAAATTACCGCAACAGACCACATATGACCACCCCTATGCCGTCGCGCGATATATCATAGAGCAGACGGGCAGTTTGATGGCAACTAAAAACAAAACAATGTCAGCTTCGTATTTCTAGTCCTAACATTTAATGTGGCCGAGAAGTTCCATCTCTCTTGGTGTGACCACGTCATATGGCGGGGTGATGTTGAAAAGCCCCTTCTGTACGAATGTCCACACGTCTGCTGCCTTAGCGGGGTACTCTGCATTGAATATAAAGAAGACCTTGAAGCAGATTGTCCATCAGTGATGACTGGTGAAACTACAAAAATATTACCAAATATATTAATCAATATAATGTACTAATTGGTAGATATCAAGTAGGTCTAAATACTCAAACTACCCGTTATATAGAAAATAGCAACACAGCTGCACAAGTCCACAGTGACTCAATACCATTGTATTGATGTAGTTCACTACACGCGTTTACTTTACTAAGAATGTATGACATAGTATGTAACAGCTAATAAACAGCTACAAGAAGCAATTTGAGTTTGTTAAATCTTGCTGGCTGGTACATGTAGACTATCCTTGAAAGTCATTAACACTGACTGCTGTCTGCCATCTAGTGGAGTATGGCTGTTGCTATGAACCACCCCGCTGGCTTGAGCTGGTCACTGGGTAATTTGTCATTTCTGCATTCCACAGTCAAACACAGGATATATCAGTTTCAAACATTCCATTAAAGCTTTGCTAACTAACTTTACTAACTACTTACAACTCCGCATTTTACAGTTAACATAGAGCAAGATGTACACTGGCTAACAGAGAGTTACTAACTCCTTATGATGATAAACCAATATCTGGTATATTTCATCAAGAACTCATAGTACTGCTTCCAGCTCTATATGAAAACTTATACGTGCGGGCTTGGCCCGTCTCCATCACTAAACACATACAAGGTCACACCCTGAGAATAAAACTAGTCATATGTATGAATATATACTAATACATTACATTAAAGTTACATAAAATAATAGCATATTCCTTTATATACCATATCATGCCAAAATTATATAATATAAACAAACTTTTGGTTAAGAAACTATTTGACACTTACCAAGTGTCTACGCGGTGGCCTCGTCAGTTCAAAGTCATGCTATGAAAAGGAAGTTGCCTGCATCTCACGTGACCACTGCCACTCAGCAAATGTAGTCACCTAGTATTTAACTGAAACTTCTTGGATTGTTTAGTTGTTTTATTATGGGATTCACAAAGTACTAATACAGCGGTTTAAGTTGCTGTACAGCACAATAAGGAAGACATCAGGCAACAATAATAAACAAAGATTGGTTGTAGGCCTAACCAATGTGATTGGTTACCGGACAACCAAACTAATGGTCACTAGTTGACCAATATATTGGTTAAGCCAACCGATATTGGGCCAAACAATTATATTACTAATCTAATGTACTAATACATCGTCTGAAGTTGCTGTACTGCACAATAAGCACGGCATAAGGCAACAATAATTCATAAAACAATTGGTTGTAGGCGTAACCAATGTGATTGGTTACCGGACAACCAACGTATTGGTCACTCGTTGACCAATATATTGGTTAAAACAACCAATATATAACCAATATTGGGCCAACCAATTAGATTGGTCGTTTTCTCAACCAATCTGTTTTTAGAGTGTAGCTGGGATTTCTCCAGCCAATCTACGCAGAGAAACAGCAACACTGGCACTCTCCCGCATAGCAGCGAAGAACGTCTACCACCTCCTACATGATGTTGTGACGATCCCACCAATCCGCAACCAGTTGAAGTATCATCGGCCCTTCGCCCAAGCAGCGCAGCGGCTCCTGCAGTCTATGTCGCCAGACGCCTCTAAGGACACTTGGCTAAGAAACAGCTAGAAGACACAATGGCAGGTAGCAGAACCATCACTGCTCCACCGCTTCTTCGACTTCCCACGCAAGCAGGTAACAGGTGAGGAGCTCCCACGCCGACAGTGGACTATGTTGAACCATTTACGGGCTGGCAGAGAGTGCCAACTGCGAATGTGGTGCACCAGAACAGACAGTGGTCCACATCATCAACGACTGCCGGATGTTCAGATCACCAACTGGCGAAAGAGGGCTAATCGAAATAGACAGTGCAACTAAAAAATGGCTCCTCGAGACAGATATATTGCAGATATGAGGAACGAAGACATAAGAAAGAAGAAGAAGCCTTGATTCACTTAACACTTAGTATTTCCCTGAATTTGGGCAACCAATCAAGGTGCCTCGAATCAGTTATAAATACAATTTTATAAGTGTATAATACTATAGTGCATTCTGAATATTGTTATATTAACACAAATCACACAATAAAAAAAATGGAATGTGCGTGCGCTCTCGCGTGTGTAAGTAAATGTGTGTGTGTGTGTGTGTGTGTGTGTGTGTGTGTGTGTGTGTGCGTGCGTGCGTGCGTGCGTGCGTGCGTGCGTGCGTGCGTGCGTGTGTGTGTGTGTGTGTGTGTGTGTGTGTGTGTGTGTGTGTGTGTGTGTGTGTGTGTGTGTGTGTGTGTGTGTGTGTGTGTGTGTGTGTGTGTGTGTGTGTGTGTGTGTTTTGGAAGTTAACACAGCTATATGCAGAATTAAACGTACCCTAAGAAAAGTTCGAAGCTCTTCTCATATAGGATTCAGACCCGTGACCAAATGGTTATCATTTGTATAGCAAAGCATCTTACTTATTCAACCACAGAGGCTGATGTGTACGCAGTCTGGGGCTAGTGGTACTAAACTGTTCCAATAATGTATCTTTATCTTTCATAATAAGTACTTCCTTGCATCCAACATAGCATTAATTAGAATTATTTCTAGGGAACACGGGGGTCGCAATACGGCAGTTGTAATGTGAATAACCGGATATGTGTGCAATTCCAGCATATCAGATAATTGGCAAAGCCACGGAACAAACTTCTCGCTCGCGGCCAAACAACTTCAAACATGTCCGCCGTGCCAGCCCGCGCGTGACGAGTTGCACGGATCAGTGATTCGAGCAGTGATCACTGCACAAAGATACATTGTAGCGCCGATCCACTTGGCTGATTATCGTGGTTACGCACGCAGTGAACACTGCAAGGCTTCGTCTTGGCGCGAGCATTGCGAATGCTAATAGTTCACACAACAACAGAGCTTTGGCAGACGTGGCGACCAGCGAGATCAGTGGTAATACTGCGAAGATGTCCTGCAAGTAGCCGACTGACTTCGACACATGTCCAGAGGAACAGAGGTTGCTGCAGCGACGAACAGCAAACGGGACGTTAATTGTTTCGAACATGCCGGCGACACGCTCGCCCGAATAACGTGGACCGCGCGTCTTCCACAGTAGGTCCGGGTATTCGCAGACAACACCGTGCAAGCGCTGTATGTAGTATCAATGCTTCACTTGTTGCATAGTAGTTACACTTAGATTTACTTAATCATCAACGTTACCAAGAGGCAATGAGCAACTAAGAGACAAGGAGGTTAAGAGGAGATCAAATTGAAGTTTCTAAGATGTTGAATGGGTATGAAAATATTCATAGAAATATTTTGCTCACTTAAGAAAGATAGTAGAACTAGATGACACGAGGTAACATTAGTGAAGGATCAGTGTAGATTAAATATCAGGAAGTATTCGTTCTTACATGGCATCGTCAACTTTCAGTGCGTCATCGTCAAGTCAACTGGCAGTGTGTCATTGTCAACTGGCATTGTGTCCTCTTGCTAGGTACGATATTGTATCTGTATAATAATTATTCTGGTCGGGGGGAGGGGGGGTCATAAACGAAATGACCTTATGTTTATCCCCTTTCAAACTTGTTGATATTGTTTAAGTACTGTTTTGATTGAGTGATTTATTGATTTAGTGATTTAGTGATTGAGTGATTGAGTGCTATGTGTAATTGTGATATTCGATAGGCAGTATTGTTGTGCCATAATTACTATTTTTGAGAAGTGTCATACAGTACACAACAATGCACCGTTGTGAAAGAGTAAAATGACCACTGTTGGTTATTATGGCAACTGCTAGTATGTTGTTCATATTATTTTGCTTTGCGAATATATTTGCAATGCTTATTTTAACTTGATATTTCAGCAGCAATTATTTAATGATTTGACATATTTGGTGCGGAAACATTCTCTGATGCAAGATATTGTATATTCGGTTGAACTAAAGTTCTACTCATCCATTCAGCTATTGGTTCTTATGTAACATGTTGATAATGTCTACCGTCCGTAATTGATTAATGTATACTGAATGTGTATGCCCGCCCGCCCGCCCGCCCGCCCGCCCGCCCGCCCGCCCGCCGCCCGCCCGCCCGCCCGCCCGCCCGCCCGCCCGCCCGCCCGCCCGCCCGCCCGCCCGCCCGCCCGCCCGCCCGCCCGCCCGCCCGCCCGCCCGCCCGCCCGCCCGCCCGCCCGCCCGCCCGCCCGCCCGCCCGCCCGCCCGCCCGCCCGCCCGCCCGCCCGCCCGCCCGCCCGCCCGCCCGCCCGCCCGCCCGCCCGCCCGCCCGCCCGCCCGCCCGCCCGCCCGCCCGCCCGCCCGCCCGCCCGCCCGCCCGCCCGCCCGCCCGCCCGCCCGCCCGCCCGCCCGCCCGCCCGCCCGCCCGCCCGCCCGCCCGCCCGCCCGCCCGCCCGCCCGCCCGCCCGCCCGCCCGCCCGCCCGCCCGCCCGCCCGCCCGCCCGCCCGCCGCCCGCCTCTCTGCATTAGCTACCGCGTCAGAAAATATGAATCAATTGTAAAAATACAATGTTGCACTTTTCCAGGGACGCATTGGGGGAAGCAGTGTTATCTCCAAGAAACACAGTCGCAACAAATACCAACAAGTTCGCAGAGACGTCACTCGCAATAGCGGACACCACGACGCTTGCAGACTGCGGTCAGGCGTGAGTCAGTGGTACAGCGCTGCTTGAGGCCGACGGACGGACTGCGTCAATGCGTCAAGGTCTGTCGAGGTTGCATACGGTTGCAAGCAGTCCGTGATAAACACTGATGGCACGTTGACTCCGTAGATTTGACGCCATGAAGAAGATCAACGTTCAGGTGAGGGGAGGCGCGCGAGGGCGGGAGGTGTCGGCGGGCAGGGCATGCAGTGCGACGACCGGGCCCCGGGCTCTGACGGACACAGACACCGATGACAGCAGTTTCGGGTTCCGTATGTCGAAGAAAGTAGCCGAGCTGACGCAGGTCGTGCATATGCTATTTGTGCGGAACCACGAGAAGGAAATCGAGAACGAGGCTCTGCGTCTGGCGTACGAGGACGAAATCTCGCAGGTTATCGCCGACGCGAAATCTCGCTTGGCCTCACTTGAGGCGGACATGCGCGCGCAGGCATGCCGCCACGCGGACGAGGCTGCTAAATGCGAGCGCCGTCTGGCGGACGCGCGCGTACAACTCGACGCCGAGTGGCGTGATCGGGTGACGTCACTCGAGAGCGAACTGCGAGACGTGAAATACGAGTGCGGGAATGTGCGAGACTTGCTCATCAACGCGCAGAAGGATATAGAGCGCCTCAAACACGGCCACCAAATAGAGCTGTCAGTGAAGCAACAGGACGTGGACGCGAGACAAAACGAAATCACGCGCTTGAAGTCACACATCGCAAGACTGGAGCAGACCACGCGCGGCAGCGACAACGAGGCGCAGCGCATGCGCGATTTCGCTAAGACGAACAAACAGCTGAGTGCGAAGATCGTTGACATGCAGAAGTTGGTCGATAGTCTGAGACGAGAGAAGCAGCAGCTGATCGCCAACATCAAGCAGTTAGAGTCGGACAACAGCAAGCAACGGGAGGCCGGACAGTCCCCGACCGGAAGTGGCGTCACGCGGCCGGAACCCACGGGCGTCCCGGTAGCCGTGTTCATGGTAAGTGATACGTCGTGTTCTCTCGGCGATCCAACGTTGTGCTCCGGAAACGTGTTTCCATGTTCTCGATAGTCCGCGAATCCACTTCTTGTAATTGATCTCTTTCGCTTTCTGTTTACTCCTGACACAGGGTCTGTGCGTAAGAACTCTTGCTGTCATTTTGTTTACTCCTGACACAGGGTCTGTGCGTAAGAACTCTTGCTGTCATTTTGTTTACTCCTGACACAGGGTCTGTGCGTAAGAACTCTTGCTGTCATTTTGTTTACTCCTGACACAGGGTCTGTGCGTAAGAACTCTTGCTGTCATTTTGTTTACTCCTGACACAGGGTCTGTGCGTAAGAACTCTTGCTGTCATTTTGTTTACTCCTGACACAGGGTCTGTGCGTAAGAACTCTTGCTGTCATTTTGTTTACTCCTGACACAGGGTCTGTGCGTAAGAACTCTTGCTGTCGTTTTGTTTACTCCTGACACAGGGTCTGTGCGTAAGAACTCTTGCTGTCGTTTTGTTTACTCCTGACACAGGGTCTATGCGTAAGAACTCTTGCTGTCATTTTGTTTACCCCTGACACAGGGTCTGTGCGTAAGAACTCTTGCTGTCATTTTTTTGTATGCTAATGTTTGCTCATAGCTTCTTTTAGATTCGTCTGATTTCAGTCGTAGAGGCACTTAATGCAGTTACGACTGAAATCAGACAATCTAAAAGAAGCTACGAGTAAAAATTAGCATGTAACATAAATAATGACAGGAAGAGTTTTTAACACGATTTAACACGATTACCATCTCGAACAACAAGTTCCAGATGGCAAGTGGACTAGGAAGCCATTGGCTTATCGAGAGTCCAACAATTTTCTCATCTATGTGTAGCCCGCCCTTATCAGATATCTGTCAATTCTATTTTTAAACATATTCACACTACTAGCATTAACACAATCATTTGGCAGTTTGTTCCATTCATTTATCACCCTCTGTGAGAATGAGTATTTTCTCATGTCCAACCTACACTGCTCCTTAACTAATGCTGCTTTGTGTCCTCTGGTTCTACTGCCTTCTTTAAGTTTGAAGAACATATTCCTATCAACATCCTCATAACCGTTCACTATTTTAAACACTTCTATTTGGTCTCCTCTTAGTCTCCTGGTCTCTAGTGTTGTCAAACCACATTGTAATAAGCGACTTTCGAAACTAAGGTCTCTTAATTCTGGAATCATCTTAGTTGCTCTTCGCTGTATTCTTTCTAGCTTATCTATGTCTTTTTTACGATATGGCCTCCATGCTTGAATACAATATTCCAAATGTGGTCTAACTATTGCTTTGTACAGGGGTACAATTAGATGTTTCTCCTTATACGTGATAGTTCTCCTAATTAGCCCTAGAATTTGATTTCCTTTCGAAGCAGCAATCCCACATTGCTCTGAAACTTTCATGTCAGCATTAAATGTTACTCCTAAATCCTTTTCTTGTGTGGTTCTACCTAGTACAGCATCTCCCATTTTATATTCCTCGTCCATATTGCCATGTCCTATGTGTATACATTTACACTTCCCAAAATTGAATAACATTTGCCATTTTTCTGACCATTTAACTAATTTTTCTAGATCATCCTGTAAACTTTGTTTATCTGTATCATTAGTAACCTTTCTGAATACTTTTGTGTCATCTGCAAATTTGAGTACTTTGCTAGATATGTCATCCTCCAAATCAAATCATTTACATACTGGTGACCCGTGATCTACCCACTTTGTAATTTCTTCTAAAAAACATAAGAGATTGGTTTTATGCATATGTCAAGAGTAAACAAAACGTACGAGAAAACGTCGGACCTCTAGAAGACAGTACTGGAAATATAATATTACAAGGTTTTTTTAATGGCGGAAGACCTAAATGGATACTTCAGTTCAGTGTTTACCAGAGAGGATATTAGTTCATTACTAGTTCCAGATGCTAAATTTCAGGAGGGTAAATCCTAAATATTTAGGGCAGTTAATTGTAACTCCATATATTGTAGCTAAGACAATAACGTCAATGAAGGAAAATAAATCACATGGAATGGATGGAATTCCGCCAAAACTACTAATGGAAACAGTAAAAAATAGTCATTAAAAGAGGGAGTTGTTCCTTTTGAATGGAAAGAAGCAAACATCATACCATTATTTAAAAAGGGTTCGAGAAATAAGTCGGAGAATTGCAGACTGCTAAGTTTAACATCAGTGATTTGTGAATTATTAGAAAAGTTCATTAAATACCATATAGTGGACTCCCTTGTTAGGCATAAATTATTAAATCCATCTCAACATGGATTCATGAAAGCGAGGTTATGCTTAACAAATTTGTGTTTTTTTTATAAAACACTAAGTGAGTAGAAGAGGGATAGACGTGAGATCACCAGTAGATATTATCTACTTAGATTTTCAGAAAGTTTTCGACAACGTGCCACATCAAAGATTGCTACTTAAATTAAAAGCCCATGGTATCGGGGATGACATAATCGAGTGGATAGAAAAATGGCTGACTGACAGAAGACAGCGTGTTTTCGTAGATGGGGAGGTTTCAAACTGAAAATCAGTTTTTAGTGGGGTACCACAAGAATCAGCATTATTATTTTATTATTCGTAATATATATATATCAATAACTTGGACGATAATATAACAAGCAACGTATTGAAATTTGCGGATGACACAAACGTTTTTAGAAAGGTTAACAACGATGGTGATAAACAATATTTACAAAACGATCTAAAGAAATTAGTTAAATGATCTGAAAAATGGCAGACGTTATAAAAGTTTGGGAAATGTAAATGCCTACACAAAGGACATGGGAATAAACTATAAAATGGGAGATATTGTTCTGGGTACTACTGTAAAAGAAAAGGAATTAGGAGTAACAATAAGTGCTGATATGAAAGTTTCAGAACAGTGTGGTATTGCAGCTTCAAAGGGTAATCAAAATCTTCGGTTGATTAGTAAAAATATAACATACACGGAAAAAACGAATTATTCCTCTGTATAAAGCAATAGTTAGGCCTTTTAGAATACTGTATACAAGCTTGGAGACCATATCGTAAGAAGGATTTAAATACACTTGAACGAATACAGAGGAGAGCAACTAAAATGATTCCAAAACTGAGAGACCTTAGTTATGAAGAACGCCGGAAACAATGTGGTTTGCCAACCGTAGAGACAAGGAGGTTAAGAGGAGATCAAATTGAAGTTTTCAAAATATTGAATGGGTATGAAAATATTTATATAAATATTTTGTTTTCGCTCAAGAAAGATAGTAGATCTAGAGGGCATGAGGTAGCGTTAGTAAAGGATCAGTGTAGATTGGATACCAGGAAGTAATCGTTCTCACAGAGGACAATACATAAATGGAACAAATTATCTAGAGATTGTGTAACTGCTAGCAGCGTGAATTGGTTTAAAAACAAGGTTGATACATATCTGGAAGGCAGGTTACACATATATAAAAAATGTTGGACTTTCGATAAGCCAATTACCTTCTTGTCCACTTGCCATCTGGGCTTTTACCTTGGATGGCAATATTGTTAAATCATTTGACAGCAATTGTTGTATATAAAACTACCTTGCCGGTTAAATATATCCTTCCGCGACACACTAATGTGTCAAAAATGATATAAAATGGGTACTGACACAACAGTGTTACCAACGTCAATAGTCTTTAGTGGCTCCGTGCACTTTGCATTGTGGTCACGATAACGTCCACAATGTCAAATATATCGATGTCATGTGTTACACACGCGTGCCCCTTAGTGCAGCAACCCCGTAAGTCCATTTTTTTAATAAAGGAGAAAAACGGGTTTAACGCGAAACAAAAGTCATGGTTTGGGGGCAATGCGCCTAAAAGAGTTAATAAAAATAAACCAGTTGTAACTACAATCAAGAATATCACGCTAATGATTTTCTCACAATGTGCTCTAAAAGTAGAAGATTCTGATAAATTCTCTGTTTTCCTGGTGGCTGACATGTTGGCCAGGGCGACAAATAAGCACCTGGCAGTTCGTGGAAATAGATGCAGTTAGACTTCCGCTGCGACACGGTAAGATGCCTTCGACCGAAGCAAAGCAAACTCTTAGTCAAAAGGGCAGCTAGAACGGGAAAAGCTTAATAAAAAAGGCCAATATATGTTGCATATGTTGAGTTTATATCTTATTAGCAAGAATAAGACTTGGTGTTTACAGGTAGATTTTCATTTGGTGAGCGAATATTACCAGAAATCAAGCACTCTTGACGTAAAGTTATTTAACAGTGTGGCGCGGCACAGCCAATTGTATGATTATAAAATAGTTGTAGGTTCATCTCAAAGAACTAGCAGATTACAGTTTTAATGTCACACTGAGTCACGGGTAAATTAAGGAAATCAAAGAAGAAGCAATTGTGAATAAGTTTATGTCACAAACCTGAGTTCAAATCAAAGCATACAATCGTGTTAAAGAAATAAAGTTATTAAAGTTCGTTATGTTGTAAAAATACATTATGCAGTAACATTTACCCAAGGGGATATTGTCCGGGGGATATAGTCCTAGTGGGGATATTGTCGGGGGGGGGGGTGGGGTGGGGGTTATTGGCGAGGGATATTTTCCAGCGGGATTTTACCCGGGAGGATTATGTCCTGATACATTTAATGTTGCGTTTGCCGCACAGTGACGTAGACAGAACGTAGTATCGCTCTTGATCTGTTGACATTGGTCACAATAAGACTAATAGTTGAACTTTAGCTCAGTAAACAGTCGTGTAGAATCAACAGTGAAGCCTGACACACAATATGCACAATTCACTAACTGCACAGCGTCGCAGACCCCCTTTGAATCAACACATTGTTCCGCGGTCCAATGCGGTTAGGAACGTTCGTCGCCGGCTTTATGCGAAGGTTTACAGTCAATGGAGTCCGAAATTTTTTTCTGAGATTAGACGTCTTCGATTGGCGCGATATGTCAGTAGTAAGTTTTCACAGCCGAGGCGTTGCGTTATCAGCAGGCTGTACACAAACTGGCCCGGCCAAACGTCTTGTGTACAGTGTAATGCGCTGAATATGGGCCATTGGGCCATGGCTGTGAAGGGAGGGGAGAGAGGGGGAGAGAGATAGGGGAGAAAGAGGGGTGGAGTGAGATAGGGGGAAGGGAGATGGAGGGAGGGGAGAGAGTGGAGAGGGGAAGGAAGATACATAGGACGTGAGAGAGAGATGGGGTGATAGCGGGAGGGAAGAAGGGGAGAGAGGGAGATAGGATGGAGAGGGGGAGAGGGGGAGAGAATCACAATAAAAGTTACTTTGATAAAAAATCGAAAAGCACTGTCTTTCATAAATGCAGTTTATCTACGAACCCGACCGCGGACTTATGGTCACGCACATATGTGCTGCTGATATGTGCACAATGACTTGGATGCTTTCCATTCTTGCATTGAGCGGCACATATGTGCACATATGAGCACCACATATGTGCGTGACCATAAGCATTTATGAAACACAGTGCTTTTCGATTTTTTTATCAAAGTAAGTTTTATTTTGATTCTCTCCCCCTCTCCCCTCTCCCTCTCTCCCCCTATCACCCTCATCTCCCTCTCCCGTCCTATGTCTCTCCCTTCCCCCTCTTCCCTCTCTCCCCTCCCTCCCTCTCCCTTCCCCTATCTTACTTCTCCCCTCTCTCCTCCCTCTCTCCCCCTCTCTCCCCTCCCTTCACAGCCATGGCCCAAATAACCACCCCCCAAATATGCCACTGCTCGTAGTCGAGTATTATGATCTGAATCACGATGACGGTGACGACGACGACGACGACGACGACGGTGATGACAATGATGATGACAATGATGCAGCTGTACAGTTACGTGCGATGAGTGCGCCGATGACCGAACATGCCAATATTTGCGATCTACATACCCGGCCGCTAATCCCTGTCGAATGCTAGCACTGGGTTTTCGGTCTTGTCAGCAGACACATACGACAGCTCTCGTAAAACGGTCTTGTCAGCAGACACATACGACAGCTCTCGTAAAACGGTCTTGTCAGCAGACACATAGGACAGCTCTTGTAAAACGGTCTTGTCAGCAGACACATACGACAGCTCTCGTAAAACGGTCTTGTCAGCAGACACACACGACAGCTCTCGTAAAACGGTCTTGTCATCAGACACACAGGACAGCTCTCGTAAAACGGTCTTGTCAGCAGACACACACGACAGCTCTCGTAAAACGGTCTTGTCAGCAGACACACACGACAGCTCTCGTAAAACGGTCTTGTCAGCAGACACACACGACAGCTCTCGTAAAACGGTCTTGTCAGCAGACACACACGACAGCTCTCGTAAAGCGGTCTTGTCAGCAGACACACACGACAGCTCTCGTAAAGCGGTCTTGTCAGCAGACACACACGACAGCTCTCGTAAAACGGTCTTGTCAGCAGACACACACGACAGCTCTCGTAAAACGGTCTTGTCAGCAGACACATACCAAGATTTACCAAGATTTACCAAGATTTGCCATCCAAGCCAAAGGCCCAGATGGCAAGTGGACAAGGAAGCCATTGGCTTATCGAGAGTCCGACAATGTTCACCTACTTATAACCCGCCCTCCTGATATATGTGTCAACCTTGTTTTTAAACATATTCACGCTGCTAGCAGTTACACAATCTGTAGACAGTTTGTTCCATTCATTT
This sequence comes from Lamellibrachia satsuma, assembly GCA_033239005.1. Taxonomy (NCBI): domain Eukaryota; kingdom Metazoa; phylum Annelida; class Polychaeta; order Sabellida; family Siboglinidae; genus Lamellibrachia; species Lamellibrachia satsuma. The sequence goes on along the minus strand of BSQZ01000047.1, from coordinate 2,043,828 downwards.
ACTGTCCTCTGTGAGAACGAGTGCTTCCTGATGTCCAATCTACATTGATCCTTTACTAATTTTACCTCATGTCCTCTAGTTCTGCTATCCTTCTTGAGTGAGAAAAACATATTTCTATCAATATTTTCATACCCATTCAATATCTTAAAAACTTCAATCTGATCTCCTCTTAACCTCCTTGTCTCTAGAGTTGTTAAACCACATTCTTTCAGGCTTTCTTCATAACTAAGGTCTCTAAGTTCTGGAATCATTTTAGTTGCTCTCCTTTGTATGCGTTCAAGCGTATCTATATCCTTCTTACGATATGGTCTCCATGCTTGTATACAGTATTCTAAATGAGGTCTAACTATTGCTTTATAAAGAGGTATAATTAACTTTTTTCCCTTGTATGTTATGTTTCTTCTAATCAATCCAAGAATTTGATTACCCTTTGAAGCTGCAATACCACACTGCTCTGAAACTTTCATATCAGCGCTTATTGTAACTCCTAAGTAATTTTCTTTCACAGTAGTACCCAGAACAGTATCTCCCATTTTATAGTTTACATTCAAGTTCCCATGTCCTGTATGTAGGCATTTACATTTCCCAAAATTGAACAGCATCTGCCATTTCTCAGACCATTTCACTAATCTGTCTAGATCGTTTTGTAAATGTTGTTTATCACCATCAGTATTAACCTTTCTAAACAGTTTTGTGTCGTCCGCAAATTTCAGTACGTTACTTGTTATACTCTCGTCCAAGTCATTGATATAAATTAAGAATAATATAGGTCCTAATACTGATCCTTGAGGTACCCCACTCAAAACCGATTTCCAATTTGAAACTTCGCCAGCTACTACAACTCGTTGCCTTCTGTCAGACAGCCATTGTTCTACCCAGTCAGTTATGCTATCCCCGATACCATGGGCTTTTAATTTAAGTAGCAATCTTTGATGTGGCACTTTGTCAAAAGCTTTCTGAAAATCTAAGTAGATAATATCTACTGGCGATCCCTCGTCTATCCACTTAGTGATTTCTTCCAAAAAACATAACACATTTGTTAAGCATGACCTCGCTTTAAGGAATCCATGTTGAGATGAATTTAATAATTTATGCTTAACGAGGAAGTCCACCATATGGTCTGTAATTAACCTTTCTAATAATTTACAAATCACTGACGTTAAACTCACTGGTCTGTAATTCTCTGACTTATTTCTCGAACCCTTTTTAAATAATGGTATGATGTTTGCTTCTTTCCATTCAAACGGAACAACTCCCTCTTTTAATGACAAGTTCAATACTCTTGCAAGTGGTATACTGATTTCATCTACTGTTTCCATTAGTAATTTTGGAGGAATCCCATCCACTCCCGGTGATTTGTTATCCTTCATTGCCTTTATTTTCCTAGCTACCAATTCTGGAGTTACAACTAACGGTCCTAAATAGTCAGATTTAGCCCCCTGAAATTTAGCATCAGCAACTGGTAATGAACTAATATCTTCTTTTGTAAACACTGAACTGAAGTAACCATTTAGGTCTTCCGCCATTAAAAACCCCTGTGATATTATATTTCCAGCACTGTCTTCTAGAGGTCCAACCTTGTCTTGTACGTTTTGCTTACTCCTGACATATGCATAAAAACTCTTGCTGTCAGTTTTTATGTTACATGCCAGTTTTTGCTCATAGCTTCTTTTAGATTGTCTGATTTCAGTTGTAGCTGCATTAAGTGCCTCTTTGTATTTTGCATAGTCTTCTTCCTTTCTGGTACGCCTATAAACCCTCCACATAGTTTGTTTTAGCATTATTTTTCTAATTGCCTCTTTTGACACTTGTTTCTTTCTACACCGTTTTCCTTGTTTTCGGAAGGGAACAAATTTATCAATGATACTCTCAATTTCATATTTTAGAATATTCCAACATTCAATTGCAGTCTTATTCATCAGCATGTTATTCCAATCTAGCTGTGCTAAGTATGTTCTCATATCTTTGTAGTTACCATTGTGGAAGTTTCTCTTGTACGTTTTCTTATTTTTACTTTCTGATTTTACATTGATGTCAAAATGTATTTGATTATGGTCACTATTACCCAATTGTCCACTAATTCTTTTTGTGATGACAAAACTATATCTAATACATTTTCTCCCCTGGTTGGTTCTAGTACGTGCTGAGTAAGAAAGCTATCCTGGATTAAACATAGAAATTGTTGATCCTCAATCCCTGTGCTCTCTAGAGGATTCCATTGTATGTGTCCATGGTTAAAATCTCCCATTATGATACATTCCCCTTTACTAACTTCCTTTATAGCGTTTTTTATTTTTGTGTTGTCCTCTTCGTTTATGTTTGGACTTCGGTAAACTAATCCAACAGTTAATTTTGAATTTCCTGAAACAATTTTGCACCAAACAGCTTCATCGCAATCTGCTTCCCTTTCTAGTTTTATTTCATAAGCCTGAATAGATTCTTTAACATATAAAATAACTCCCCGCCCCTTCTTCCTATTCGATCTTTCCTAAACATTACGTATCCTGTCAGTCCTAATTCAGCATCTGTTATATCTATGTTGGCCCATGATTCAGTTATACCAATTATGTGAGGGTCAATATCTTCTACCATAATGTTTAATTCGTTTTTCTTATTTACTATGCTCCTTGCATTTAAACATACGCATCTATAACCTTTTTCAGAGATGTTTTTCGGATGATTCGATATTGGTTTATCTGTGCTAGTGGTCTCTTGTTCTGCATGAGACACCTCTAGGTAACCCCCTGCACTTCTAGTTTAAAGAATGTTTACTTCCAAAATATTTGTCATTGTACCCAAGTCGCTATCTACTGCTGCTGAAAGTTTGTCCGCGAATACTGCCGCCCCCTTTCCACTTAAATGAAGCCCATCCTTCATGTACATATCACCCCTCCCAACAAAACTTTCCCATAAATCCACAAATCCAACTTCCTCTTCCCTACACAGCCTCTGGACTAACATGTTAATTGCCATCCCCCGACAATTTCGATATTTATGACCCCTCCTGCCCATCACAGGTAAAATCCCTGACAGTGTTACCTGCTCAACCCGCGTCTGTTTTAGTGTTCTGACCAACTGCCTATATTTCCTAACTATGGCAGTTGTACCCTCCCTCTCTACGTTATTTGTCCCTACATGTACTAAAACAGATCCACCCTTACCCGAGCCTACGATGTTTTTACCCTCTCAGTTATCGCCTCTATTTTGGCTCCAGGCAAGCAGACCACCACATCATCTCCCTTGTTTAAGACTCTGTCGGTCTTCCTAACTATCAGAATCCCCCACAAACACCCTCGCTCTCTTCCTCACCCCTCTATCACTGCTGCAGAATAACTCTTCCTTTCGATCCCCTCCATCACATTCTGTCCTGACCCCTTCCCTTCCGTCTCCCCCACTCCCTTCTCCTTCCCTCCTGTCTCCCCTACTCCCCTCTCCTTCACTCCGGTTGTTTTCCCTCCCGTCTCCCCCACTCCCTTCTCCTTCCCTCCTGTCTCCGCTACTCCCCTCTCCTTCACCCCGGTTGTCTTCCCTCCCGTCTCCCCCACTCCCTTCTCCTTCCCTCCTGTCTCCCCTACTCCCCTCTCCTTCACCCCGGTTGTCTTCCCTCCCGTTCCTTTCCTTCCCGTCTCCTTACGTCCTGTCTCCCTATGACCTGTCACCTTCCCTCCTCTCAGCTTCCTCCCAGGGTGAGGTGAGCTCTCCCTAGCATCTCTTGTGTCTTTCCCCACTTTATCGTCTACTGTTCCCTCACCGGAACTACTGGCACAACTCCCCTGTTCCCTTCCCACCATTGCCACAACGAGCAGTCTCAGCTTTTCCAACTCCACC